>CM033751.1:38818040-39048639 GCA_019671005.1 Hibiscus mutabilis | reverse complement strand
ATTATTATGTAATCACACCAGCATATTAAAAAAAAACTTGTTTCGATCTAAATTTTAGTTCGGTCGGTTAATTTGATTTTAATAGAACAATGGATACGTATATTTAGGTGGATCATCATGCATTGAATGAAAAACTTATGCGATGTTTAGATCATTTTGGATAAATTATTGTAACAAGAGATGTGATTAAACCAAATTGTTCAAACTATTATATATCGAGTGAAATATTTATATAATGGATAGGCAAGATGCCCCAATTGTGGAAAGGGTATCTTACATTTCCAGGTATTTTATTCATTCAATAGGACAAACCCAGTATTTGTTAATTGATGAAGCTGGACAAACCCGGTTCTCGATTCTCATTTACAACGACTATTGCCTTTAGCTTTGTAGCTGGATGCAGGTCGTTGTTTCGGTTCGCTTTGGGACCGGACTTTGGCCCTTGAAGATTGTGCATTTGCCATGTATGGATTTTCATAGGAACTGAAAGAGAATCTTCCTGGTGTTGTTGGCTTGGACTTCAATGGAGGACAATGTCCGGGACTATTGTGTTCTCCATAGTTATGTTTTTTCTTCGAGGCTGAAAGCTCTTCAGGGAAACATCTGGTGATTCCTTGCTCGATCCTCTCGGTTTTCGAGCGTCTCGTGAAACCGTTTTTGCTCTTGATGATTCCACATTTTTCATCCTATTTAAGTTCAGTTTAAAACATAACAGTGGATTAGTTGTTGAATTTGGATTCACAGTAGCTTATTACTTGTTTTCCTTGCAAGGCAGTAGGACTAGGTGTTTGGCTGATTCGAAAATGGTGGAAAATGAAAGACAATCAAACAAGTTAGCTAATACCATGCGTTCATAGGCTTACTTTCTGTCCTCTTTTGAATCCCATCTCCAGGGGAAGCCTTCCGTATGTCGATAATTGGCTTTTCGGAGTGAGTTGCCGTTTTGAAGCCTTTTGGATTCTCTGAACCCGGGCTCGAACTTGTATCGCCATTAGAGCATGCATACATCGGAGAGTTGCAGTTGTTTGTTTTCTCACCAGGTGACCTCTAACCAGTGCTTGCAACTTAACTAGTCCCTTCAAAGCATGCAATGCTTTCCTTGCCTGCAATGGTACAAAATCAAGTCCTGCAACATTAATGTCCATAGCTAAAGTCATCAATGGCTATAACAAAATCCGTGATTCATAATTTAGTACCAAATGCGCTCGGAAGGCAGCTTGAATCTGCGTCGCAGCAGCGTCCTCTGTTCCTATGCTCATTAAAGAAGCTTCATATGCTGCCATTGAAAGAACTCTGTTGTTGTCACGCTGGTTCTCCATGTCCAATGCACTTTGATTTACAAGTGAAGCAGCAGTCATTGGACCGAAAGGCCTCGAACTCTTACGAGCTCGAACATCACCGGCCGACTTCCCAAAACTCCATAGGCGCCTGAAAGGACTCGGAGGTGGGATTACCATCAAACTTCCATGGTCTTTAAAAGTTATGGAAATGTTGTTCCGTTTTCCTTTATCATCTTTTCTCCCTAACAAGAAGTTCCTCAGCCATTGGCTTGCTTTTCCCATGTCAACCACAGTTGTAAAGATCCAATATTTTTTTTCTATGTTTGAAACATTTGCATGTAGGACTTTGGACAAGTGTGCAATATATGGTTGTATGCAAATGCAATGACTTGGTAATGTTGTTTGACTGGGTTTTAAATTCCATTGTTTTATGTAGGTCAAAGCCTGCAACAGCCCAGTTTCCATCACTTGATGCTGCTGTCTTAACTGCTAAAACTTTGAAAGTTGAGCCCCACCAGAGAAGAAACGCCTCTTCTCGATTATTATCTGTAATTAAATGTTAAGAGATTCAACCGACAAAATATGGTTCAAGTGCAATTTTCCATTTCTGCTGAGCCGTCGTGAACGGAATGCCTCAACGGCACATAGTTGGTAACAGTCCACGACTAATACGTTATTCTAAGATCTACTTTGATTTTGTAAGATCAATCCAGACGTCCGAAGCTGAGCTTTGGAAAATTATTATGTTAAAATAAAATAAAAATAGTATTGTATGGAAAGCTAAAATTGGGCAATTTCACCCTAATATACCTTTTATATTAATTATTTATTGAAATATTTTCTTTAAAAATTATTTAGTAAAATCTCTCATTTCATACGTATTGTATAAAAGTGTTTCTCAAGCGTCTTTAAAAAGCACTGTTGACTGAACGCGACTTCCATCGACATTATATTTTTGTTTTATACATACGAAATTAAGTGTATATGACAGTGGCATCGAGTCAACAATATTTTATAAAAACGCATCAGACAAAACACTTTTGTTTTATGTGTCTGGAATAGAGATTTTTCGCTAAATAATTTTTGGAAAGGATATTTTAAAAAATAATTAATATAAAAGGTATATTGGGGGTGAATTTGTTATAAAATTGATTAAAACGACGGAAATTTGTATTCAATTCAAAATTGAAGAACATGACATACTCCATCTCTTCCAAGTCTTTATCTTGAATTTTGTTATATTTTCAATCCGTGCCCTCTAAATTATATCTTTGAAGAAACAATACATTTTTAGAAGAGACAATTTCAAGCGAGTGATCTTAAAACAAATGATGATTTTAATCTACCTAAGACAAGACCATTAATAGATTTTTATAAATTATAAAAGAGAGGCTTAGGATCATCGTATTTAATGTTTTTCCCTTCAATTCAACCACCTCTTCTATTTTTCCTGCAACAAATTTTCTCAAGTCAACAGAAGCTTCTATTAGGTGAAAGCAGAAAAAAACTTCTATTGTATATATTTTTTTTCTTTTTCTTTCACCTAAGAAATTTTCAATTTTCATCTTTTGACTTGTATATAAATATCCCTTTAATTAAACAAACACTAGCTTCAGTTTCTTCTGTTTGAAGTGCAGTCTCTAAAGTCCCCCTAAGGAAAATGGCATCCTATCAATTCTTAGCTTTTGCAGCTTTGTTCTTGATCTTGTTGCCCATAGCTGTTAATGGAGATTCTGATGACTTATTCTCCTGCTCTAGCTCCCTTCTTTGGTACTTTTTTGTTTTTTCTAAGTTATTTTAGAGGTGATATCCTCGTATTCATATCCTGACATGTGTCGAATATGGACGTTGAACTTGAACATGAGTAAAATTCCTGGTAATCAATGAAAATATAGCATCTGATGCAATTTTTTTCTTCTTATTTTTGATGAAAAACAGACAAGTTGTGTGATAATGTTGAATGTGGAAGGGGGACATGCAGACCAGATATAAGATACCCTTTGAACTAAATCTGTGAGTGTGATCCGGGTTGGACAAGAACTCGTGACGGCAGCGACGACGATGACGACAACCTTAGGTTTCTACCCTGCGTGATTCCCAACTGTAACCAACTTTTCCAATCTTCTATCTATGTTTATTTACTTCATGGTTATTCAATTTCATGAAGTTTGATTAAGCAGGTTTCTTGTTGCAGGCACTCTTGATTACTCTTGTCAGCCAGCTCCTCCTCCAGTACCTCAAAGAGAAGTTCCTCGCAATTCGTCTTTCTTCGATCGAAATAACTCTACAGCATAATCTACGTTAACTCGAATTAAAAATATGTGTCTCACACAGAAATGTCAAAAAAAAAAAAAAACCCGGCCATAGTTTACAGCTTCTTGTTTATGGTTGTTTTAACAGCTTGCTATTGGACTTACTGTGGAGAAGGAACCTGCAACAGAACAGATACATACAAGCATGCAGGCGAATGCAGACCTGGCTTTTCAAATCTTCTTAACAGAACATACTTCCCTTGTTACAGTCAATGTATGAACTCGAAACTCCAGTAATCCAATTGTTGAAGTTCAAGGAAGAACAACAACAAACATAACTGTTTTCTTGATTTTCTAAGGTACAATTGGATCCGATTGCTCCCGTCTCGGGATTACGGTCGAAGATCAAGAAGCCACACCGGATGGTGGAAAAGGTGAAGTAACTGTGCAGAGTTTCTTACAAGTTTATGTTAACATTTGTTCTGTTTCGAACTCTGATATTTTGATGCTGTGTATCTTGCTTTCTTCAGCCCACACATTCCTTCCAGGGAAGCTTCATTGGGTGGCTATTTTGGTGATGTCCATGGCTATGGTTCCATGGAAGTAGCTTAGGTTCAGCAGTACATTAGACCCTTGGTCACCGGTCCTTATTGTCATCATTGAGCGTCGACTATACCTTCGGTTTGATGTTTTATGTTGATTTGATGATTCTGCCTGATTTGTTTGTATGTATATATTCATTTATGTATAATAAGTTAGACCTGGTGAGGGGTTGCTGCTTTATACTCAACTCTATTGTCTACTGTAGTTACTTTTGAGAATATACCATCTTTTTTTTTTCTTATTTCATATCAAATCATCTGTAATTTTACAATAAATGAAACAAACATCTCAAGAACATGCCTTATTCATTAACTGTTTTCATTGAAACCCCAACATCTTTAGCTGCTGTGTCTGCAAATTTCCAAGAAGCTTTCGTAATGCTATCATAGTTTCGATTGTCTGCGACCTCTTCAATTGGGACGGTACCAGCAATTTCTTTTAAGTCGTTGTCAGTGAGTTTCACTTTCAACGAGCCAAGTTCTTAATCTTCATTGTTACTATGAAAATCGGAAGCAAATGTAAAGCAAGACTTGTGTTCGGTGCATATTTAGATCGACAGAGGTATCCCACCAACACCAAGATCGACAGAGGGGGTTGCTTGTCCAATTCAAGGCCACTTGTGATTCGGATTAAATTACGAGACGAACCTTACCTATCCAGTTTGCTTCAATGAACACATCCAAAGCTGATTTTACTGCTGCTACTTAGCGAAATCCGAACCAAAGATAGGGGAAACATAGGACTGAAGCTCCCTGAAGCATTTCGAAGAACCCCACCGCAGCCAGCTGCCTCTTCTTTCGCCGCCCCATCCACACTGAATTTCGCCTCGCCCTCCCGCGGGGAACCCAGTCTAGGAAGAGAGTATTTATTTCTACTTCGATTGCCCTGGATGCAATCCAATGGAGTGTCCCACCAGTTCGCCTCATCCTTCAACACGCCATTCGCAGCAGCATTAATCCAAAAGAGTTCTCGCATCTTTGAATAAAAATTTTAGTCATTGAGGAACGTAATTTTATCCATGAACACCTTCTCCTAACCATTACCAGAGACTCCAGAATGCTGCTGCAACTTAGATAAGCCAAAGCGATTACACTGAACCTGTCCAAGAAAGTTGCAGCAGGTAAACTCTCCAGTACTGCTCTACCACTGAAGAATTTGCGACCGAGAGGACCATAAGTCCATAACTATAAGGAACTACTGCAACACCAAGTTCCCTGAAAGGTAAATCCATCAAACACCGGCCTATATCTGCAAGTTAACAAATAACTTGAACGCAGACTTCTTTATTCGAAACTCTCGGAAGGACAACATATAAATTCAAAACTCAAACATCCTTGATTGGTCGCATCTCCCGTGGGATTTTATTTTTTTTTGAAATACAGCCACCTTTTCTTGTAAAGCCATGTCTGAATAATCTCTGCTCCAACTTCTTTTGTTTTTGTTTTTCTGGCTTCAAAAGTGTTTCTTGAATTTGGTTGGAGATGGAAGTAGTTGACGTTTGAAATGGAAGAGAAGATGGCAATCTGTAAACTGCAACTCAAAACGTTATTTCTTCAGTAGCTTTTCCCAATTGGCAATGACATTCTACCCAAATGAAAAGTATAAATTAAAAATCCCATTGCACCAGCCGGGAATCGAACCCGGGTCTGTACCGTGGCAGGGTACTATTCTACCACTAGACCACTGGTGCCACATGTTAAAGTTGACATTGCTTATTTATATATACTTAACTACTCAATGGTGGATCTTTACCATATAGCTGCCTAATTATAATTTTCAAAATATTTGAGGGACTTAATGAGATTTATTTTTTAAATGTGAGGATCTAATTAAATTTTTTAATATTTTGAAAAGTATAATGAAAGTTTTTAACAATTTATAGGAGATAATTAAAAATATTTAAAAATTTTTGAACTTCATGAAAATTTCTATAAATTTTGAGGTATTCTTATTTAAAATTTAAAAATATTTTAAGAATATAACATAATTTTTTCAAAAATTTGAGGTGTTAGAGCCCCTCTGACTCTATTCACCATCCGCTCTTATTTCTATTTATGCTTTTTTTTTAAGTGAATGAGACTCATTAAAAAATTTCTTTTGCTGCTTAACTGAGGTCGAATCAAGACAACAAAAAAGGAAATAGGTGATCTTTAATAAGAACATCCGTTCCAACACGAAGATTGAGCCGAGGTTACAATAGTGATCCCATCTTCTAAAACATATACCAATGAGCTATATTGCAACGCACCCTAATACATTGCAACAAACGCTCCCAAAGACTAAACTTTAGGACCAACCTCCCCTTCCACGACATACCACATAGCCTTGACTCAACCATGACCACCGTTTCCGAATTAATTTGAAAGAAGTGAAATAAACATTGGAGTAAGTCTACCCGTCGATTAATTCCAGCTTTAGCGAGGCTGTCTGCATCTTTGATATCAGCGGGTACACATGATGAGTGGCGAATCCAAGATACAACGTTACTACAGTCAGATTCAACTACAAGATTGACTTCCTTTGCCCATTTAGATTTGACAAAAATTGAGAGTGCCTCCTTAATTATGTTTTTGAATATACATTAGGTAGTAGATGAAAAACTTACGTATTTAATCGAGAACGACACTAATTAAGTCCTTTGAATTAAGCTCTTCTATTAATGCCTCTAATAGTCCATTAAAGGATGCTGGAAAATAATGACACTTAATTGGATGTCGTCTTCCGATTAGGGTTTTAATTGAATATTTTTACAAAGACTTCTTTAGGTTTAAGAAAATAAAAAGAGTATTGTTAAAATATATAAAAATGTAAATATTTACTTAAAATAAAAATAATATAAATTTGGAATTCATAAAATTATTAAAAACTATAAATTTACAAAATATATATAAAAAAGTATGAAATTATAGAATTATTTAAAATATAAAAAAATAAAACTATCAACGATGTAAAATAGAGACGTACAAACATAATTAGCTAAAGAAAGGGTAAACTACACCGTAGTCACCAAACTATTGCTCCTTTTTTATTTTGGTCACCAAATTATTTTTTTGGCAAAACCGTCACTAACGTTACATTTTTTTATTGTGACCGCTGACCATTAAGTTTCTATTAAATTTTAACGAGGATGATAACATTGTATGGTATAATAACAATTTTAGCTCCGAAACATTTACATTTTTTCAACTTAGTCCTTATTTTCAAGTAACTGTAAGAACCAAACCCTTTTGGCCTTATTTGTAATTTAATTTACCAATCAAGAACATGCAAATCGTATTTGATCTTCTTGAACCAAAAGATTAGCCTTTGGACTGCATATTTCTAATCTTGGAGGTAATATGTGTTAGAGTATGCCCAAAGATCCATCATAAGATGATTGTAAAAGACATTTGTTTTACCTTGTTTATTAATACAGATGTATTGCCATTATTATTTTCAGTTACTATTCTGTGTGCATAAATAAACTAAACTATAATAAATTTCTTAGATTAATTTAGTTATTCTTAAATTTTCTTAGTCAAATATTATAGTGGGCATGAACAACAATAATGCATTAAGACTAATATGAGATATCATAGTTATTCGTTTACAATAGTCTACTAAAGATATCAGGAAATATTAGATGAATTATACAAGTGTGATTGTTCCATGACTTGTGTCAAATCTAGATATAAAGGACAAAAAGATGTAATATATGAAAAGAGTTAATCACGAAGAGGTTATGTCGAATCATGATTTCTTGTAACTTAGGTGACAATGATATATTGCTAGATGTCACTCGTTGTTTATAATATTAGAAATTTTCTAATATTTACTACTAACGTTACAATAACCTACAGGGTCACACCCATGGTTGAAATGAACATATATTAACGAATTATATACGTACAAATTTATTGTACACGAATTTAGTTAAATTAATATATATTTGATATATATATGTATAATTTAACTATTAGATAAATATTAAAAGAAAATAATTATTGTGATTATAACTTTTAATATATAAATAATATAATTTAGATTAAATTAATATATATATGTTGAAATTCTAATTAAATTTTAATTAAGATTATATATATTGAAATCCTAAGTAAGTTAAATTATGATTATATATATTAATATATATATATTGAAATTCTAATATGAGTTGAATTAGGATTACAAAGGCTATATAAAGGCATAAGAGATCTAGCAGCCATTAACGCTTTTCGCAAAATCCTCTAAATAGTTTAGAGAGTTTTATATGTCCATTTCAACAAGGTGAACTAAGTAGAGGTCAGAGCGTTATCGTTGCGGCTTAAGAATCCACATTGTGGAATCATGATTGGATAAATTTAGTTTAAATTAATATATAAATAATATAATTTAGTTTAAATTAATATATATGCTGAAATTCTAATTAAATTTGAATTAAGATTATATATATTGAAATCCTAAGTAAGTTAAATTAGGATTATATATATTAATATATGTATTGAAATTCTAATATGAGTTAAATTAGGATTATAAATGCTATATAAAGTCATAAATGCTTTTCGCAAAATCCTCTACTTAGTTTAGAGAGTTTTATATGCCCATTTCAACTAGGTGAATTAAGTAGAGATCAGAGCGTTATCGTTGCGGCTTAAGAATCCACATTGTGGAATCATGATTCGATATTTATCTTCTCCAAATTTAAAATTCCATATTTTAAACATGTAATTGTTCACCCTGATTCATTCTCGTACATGGATCCTTAGAGGTGATTGCCAGATAATTTTTCCATTATGCTAAGGGGTGTACTTGCATGACCCAACTGTGATATTAGAGCCACTTGTACAATAAAAAAATTGAGTTTTAATTACTTGGGTGATGCAATTGTATGAGATACATGTTATTTTTTAATTTATTTAGCTAATATATGATATTTGTACGAGGAAATCGGTTCAATCATGATTCACCTGTTAATCCAGTTATAAGATGTTCCTAAGATCGATGATTAAATGCTATTCCTTAGAATAGTTGTCGTTAGGGTTTGAAATATTATGTGTTAATTGTTAACATATTTAATATGGAGTTTAGGGTTGGTAGCATTTTATACAATAACAAAAGTTGTTGTAAATGAAAAACCTTAGGGATTAAAAATTTCGAAAACACGAATCTATTGATAAAATTTATCAAATCGTGAGGTTTTTCCCACATGGACTATAAGTTTAATTTTAAATTTCGCCCTTTAACCCTACATAGACAACAAAGGTCATAGGCACATATCGATAATTTTTAATAATCAAGGTAAAACTTGTGTATATTATGTTTGATATGCACAGTGTTTGAAATACATGATTATAGCCCAATACCCCATTTAGTTTGATTTATAAGGTTTTATAAATACGACATGCATGTCGTGCCTCTCTCTACTTCTATTGTAATTCTCTTCCCATCTTACTCTCTCATGTGTAAAACAAGTTTCTAAAACTATAATTCATAAGGAAAAAGCATGGATCAAAAGAGCAAAAGGATGGTGTAACAACCCGAATATCGGGTTAGTGCAATATTGCACTAATTTCTCCTAGTAAATTGAATAAGAAAAAGTTTAAAACACAAATAAAATTCGGCCTACTGAACAGATACAATGAGTAAATTCAATTAAAAATGAAAAAATAGCATATTTAAAGAGAATACCTCAAATTCAAACCCGCCCCTACCCCGACTATATATTTACCAAAACCCGCCCCGAACCCGAAATTTAAGAAAAAAAAATTTGGTTGAATCGAGACGGGTCGGATCGAGTCAAGTCGGGTTCGGCTAATTTTGACATCCTTAATCATTTTCTTAAATTACCACTTAACAAACGATTAAGAATATTAACAAAAATATTCAATTAATTAGAATTTATAATTCAAAGGATTGTACTTGATTTATTTTATTAATATTAAAAAAACTTTTTACAAAACCAAATTTTGTGGCTAATTGGACCTTCTCTCGAGGTAGCTGCTTCAATGCCTGAAAGAACAATACGTTGGATTAAAATTCGTAATTATAAGCACATATATAAAATGTATAATGGTATTATAAAGTATGATACAAAAATAAGCGATCAATTATGTTAGGCGTGTCATAAGTATTAAAGTGTCATAAAAATAAAAATGTAAACATCATAAGATATATTTATAATTCAATGAGGGACAGAGTTATAAATATTTAATAGTTGATTTAATAATAGGGATTCAAGATTTTCAGTCCATAAATGAATTCAAGTACACTTTCACATTCAGTTTATTCGATTTATTGTTCTTGATGATTTAACGTGATAGATCTTGAATTAGTTTTCATACCAATTATGTTTTGGGTATGCTTTGATTCTAACACAACACATAATAGTTTTTTTTATCGGACTTCACTACTCTTTTCTAAGACCATGACACTAAACATGTTACCTTCCCGATCAATATTTCATTGGTCTTGGGACCATAGACATCTGAAGTATCAAAGAAAGTGATTCCTCTGTGAAACGCGTGTTTGATTATTGATATCCCAACATCCTCGGGGACAGGGTCGTTGTATCCTCCGGTAAGACCGTAACAGCCAAACCCCAACTTCGATACCTACAAAGAAATACAAATGATTTAGATTCTGTCCTGGAAATGAATTCATTAGATGGTAGATACTGATTTATGCGTTTAAAATATATGTTTTCAAGAGAGTAGAATCCGAATTATCAAAGTATTACCTCAAGTCCTTGAGTTCCTAGTTTGACTCTGGGAATCTGAATTCTCTGCTGCTGCTCACTCATTTTTGTTTCTCACTTACAGAGGTCTGTAGAGTGTATGGTTGGTGTTCCGGCAGGCTGCAGCCTATATTCAGAATCTTGATGCTACTTGCCTAAAATTTACGTCCATACAAATTCCTTGGAAATTATGGTCCTAGAACCACAAATGTCAAAATCCATGGACCCATCATACATTATTAGACTTTTACGATTCGGCCAGAATTGAGAGCCACGTTGTTTGTTGTTAAATTACATTTTTAGTCATTCAATTTAGCCCTTGTTTATGTTTTGGTAACCCAACTTTAAACCTTTCTGATTTCATCATTCAACTTTCATTTTTTGTCGCATAGTCGTTGAGTATCTAATGTCATTTAATTTTTTGGGGTAATTTTTTGCAAAATGCCCCTAAAACTTTCTTCTCAAATCTAATTTTCGGACTCCTTTTGATTCACAAGCATAAGAGCATTTTCTTTTTGATTCGAACAGTGGGGAGATCGAGAAGGAGAAAAAAAACATATCTTGATTCCACAACAATCAGACGATGGAGATTGCAGATCAAGACAAGATAACATCAAAGCTTTGAATTGAATTTTGTCGATTAGGAAGAAAATCAAGTTGATGAGAAGAAAGAGGGGGGAAGGAACATTTTGGTACCAGGTGCATCGCAAATGATGGTTGAGGACGATTGAACAACAACGGCGAAATATTTCAGTCATGAGGAAGAAGAATGGTAAAATATTAGGTCAATTTCATAAATAAAACTAATCAAAACACAATGTTTCCTACTGCCATTACACAACTAACGACTATGTGATAAAACAAAATTTGAAAGTTAGGTCGTAAAATCGAAAGGTTTGAGAGTTGGATGAAAAAATAGAAACACTGATAAAATTTGAGTGACTAAATGCGTAGTTTATCATTTTTAAATATGCTAAATGTCTAATTCCTAACAATTCAATTCGAATATGAAACTCAAACGTGGAAATGAATCAGATTTCCAAACAATTTGGCTTGTTTAAGAAATGGAAATGAATCAGATTTCCAAATATGAAATACCAAGAAAGTTCCAGCAGGTAAACTCTCCACTACAGCTCTACCACCGAAGAATCCGCGACCAGGGACTATAAGGAACGATTGCAATACCAAGATCCCTGAAAGCTAAATCCAGCAAACACCAGCCTAAATCCATGACTAGAACGCAGACTTTTGATAAAGCTAACAGATTTCAGATATTACACGTTTGATAAAAATCTGTAATTTTCAAATCTCAAATCTACATTTCAGAGTTCTACTTATCCATGCAAGAAAGTTTCAAACTTTCACAAGCATTACAATCGTAATTTTTAATCCGATTCATTTTCTATCCGCAGAGAACATATATAAGATTGGGTTTTCAGAGCAAGAAACCAACAAAATGACAGCCAGGTTTTCAGACAAAAACTGAGATGAGTGTCCAAAAATGAGAATAAAAAAAAATGTTACCTCAAGTCATTGGCTACCCAGTTTCACTCTGGTACGAAAGTGTTTCTTAAATTGAGAATTTGGCTGGAAATTGGAAATGGAAGTAATTGAGAGTTGTAGTTGGGGAAAAGGATGAGGATTGAAATTGAAGAGAAAATGGCAAAAAGTAAACTGCAAGTCAAAACGTTATTTGTTCAATAGCTTTTCACACTTGGCATTGACATTTCACCGAAAGGGAAAAAAAACTAACAACAAATGCAAAAACATCCGGTTGCACCTGTACGTTGGCAGGGTATTATTCTACCACTAGACCACTGGTGCTAGTCTGCTAGATAATAGATTCTGATTTCCTGTAAATTATATTCTTAATTTGTTTTTCATATATTTCATAAACTCCCATTCATGTTTCTGAATATGTATTAGGTACTAAATATTACACTTTTATCCTACTTAAGTCTAGTATTGATTTTTTAAAAGTCAATATTTTTTAACTTTGATCATAATTATTTTAAATATTTTATTAAATTTTATAAAATATATATTTTTAAACTAATTAATTAAAAATTTTAAAATATATTTTCACATTTTTATCAATAATAAATTTAAAGTAATATTGAGTCAAATTTAAAAAAAATTAATAAAAAAATCAATGCTAAACATTTAAATGAGACGGAGGGAGTAATATTGTAAGCAGATAATAAAATACAGAGAAATAGTTTGTATTGTTCTTTTATTTATATTTCGCTCAAAATAATTCATTGTGGTTGTGTCAAGTTTCTCATCTTTATTATCTCATATTTTCTTAGGTCATGAGTTCTAGACCTACTATAAACACTATCATTTCTTCCCTTAAAGTCCTTCTTTCCTTCCTCTCCCCTCTAAGTAGGAAGGATTATGATTAGATTTAAAATTTGTCAAAAAATTAAAATTTTTAGACAAATTATTTTATGGATCCTTCTCACCACTCATCTGTATCTATATCTAATAAAATAAATCTACGTCGCTTTTCTCCCCCATCATATTTTTGTATGAATTAAATTTTTAATTCATCATCTTCTTCTTTATTCCATTTTCTATTCCTCATTCTTCACGCATCAAATATCTATTTTTTCTTATGAATTTAAAGGTTTGTATTGATTTTAAATCTTATCAATGAATCCGAAATAGAGAATGAGAAGAGTGTTGCACAAGCGGAGAATGGATTCAGGGAATTTGTGAAAGACATCCTCGAGAAGTTTGGTGGACAGCTCGAAGCTAACCCCGTGTTTTGTGACCTTGACAATTAAGGGAGTGGATTGAACTATGGACCTGGTTCTTTGAGTCATGGAGTCTGTTCATATTTATCCGGCATTTACTTCTCTCCAGAGTGGTTCTTATGTTTATAATTTTATAATTATCTGCCTATATACGTAGTATTAGTATATATACATGTTGATGAGGTCTAGGTTGCATCTTTGATTCAAAAACTAGTTTTATCACCATTACTGCCAAATACTCTTCACTTTTAAACCACATTACAGCAGTTTATATTATATCGTTGACAGTGCGTTTCAGCACCAGATATGACCCCTAAATGGTAGAAAAATCAAGATATCTTATGTTACTCGGACTTGAACGAGTATCTAACATGATTACGTTTATATTTAAAAAAAAAAACTCGTATTTTCGTATCCATATATGAATGTAACACGTTAGATACAGGGTGCGGAAAAAAATGGAAAGAAGAAGCTTAATGGTGCTTTAGAATATTATGAGAGAATGTCCATTACATGAATATGATGTTTTGGTAATATATTCTACGGATAACTGTAATCCATAGCATGAAACATTCAAGGGGACCACCAATGAAAACCTAAAAAGCAGCAACTTTCCCCGCATTTAGATAACTAATCGAATTCGAAACAACCATGAATCGATCAAGTCCATCGGTGCCAATCAAGCACATTGTTCATAAGTGAGAATCCATTATGGATAAACTCGTTAGAACTCGATGCTACAACGAAGAAATGATAGTTTATTTAAAGGCTAAAAAGCCCTGGATATCATCTTACAACAGCGGGCTAACCCTGGAAAGCTTGAATACAGTGGGAAGCTTAAACGCTTCCCCATTCAACAATGAACAATAGTACACAAACCGCAATACCAAAATAAATAGTAAAAACTGGATTATGCATTCCCACATTCAATGCCAATAGAACTTGGCTTTAAAGCAACTACACGAGCTTTGCTTCTTCATTCTTTGCCATCGGCTGCACGGAGTGAGCCCAGCTGGACGGGTGCTTGAGTTCCAACGACCTTAGATGACCCGTAGACCGACAGGTCAATGCCTTGAGCCTTCTCTTTCTCGATTTGCTCCTTGATCCAGAAGTAGGTAATTCTCAGCCCATCCTACACAACAGTTCAGTAAAAATGCCATAAGTGACAAAAGGATGACTCCGGACTTATCTTTATGCGCAAAACAACCACAACATTTGCTGGAGTTGAAGGTCAGAAGAAACATTTGTAAACGAATGTAATTCAGTTACCTTCAACCTCATTGTAGGAGCCCAACCAAGTTTTTCTTTGATCAATGTATTGTCTGAATTACGACCACGGACACCCTCTGGACCAGGGATGTGATGAATTGGAAGCTTTTTATCCTCAAAGCTAAGAACAATCTCTGCCATCTCATTCATGCTAACCATCTCATCACTTCCGATGTTCACAGGTTCACGGAAATCCGACTTGGTCAATCTAGAGACATCAATTTTAAAAAGTTCAATCAGTAAGAAGCGTATTTTCACATTCAAAAATAGAATACCACTTTCAAGCTGAAATCTATAATTTTCTCATCTAAAACATAACACATTATAAACATTCCAAAAATATGGCCATAAAGTAGAAACACACTATACAAATAACATATTCCTCTTCAATTTTTAGTATAAGCCAGTCCATGTGGATCAACAATTATTAAACCAAAACCCTTTGGACTTTCCCTTTAAATTGTTGCCCAAAGTATAAAAAATGCCAAATTTTACCTAAGTACGCCTTCAACACATTCATCAATGAAGGTGAAAGATCGGGTCTGAAGACCATCTCCCCACATCTCAAACTTGTCGATGGAAGTAATAGCCTTTCTGCAAAATGCAGCTGGAGCCTTTTCCCTTCCACCTACAAGACGGATTCGCGGAAGCAGACAAATTTAGTATGTTCCAACAGCAACATACATAAGCACTCGCCAGAAGTAAAGAGTTTACCTTTCCAAGTTCCGAAAGGGCCATAAATGTTGTGAAACCTTCCAATACGGCACTCAATTCCAAAATCTTTGGTGTAGTGCTTGCACAACTCCTCAGTTGCAAGCTTTTCCAAGCCATAAGCATCTTGAGGCTACAACCGACATTTAAGAAGTGAAAAATCTATCATACTGATCAATCAAGCATAAGATTACCAAATAATAGTAGTTAATGATCACAAGTCACAAACCTCAGCTGGCCAGGCATCAGATTCTTTCAAGCTCACATTAGTTTCCAATTGCTTAAATTCAGGGTAGATACAAGCACTAGAGGCATAGAAAAACCTATACAAACCAAGATATCAAGTTTAAACGACCCATATACTTGAAATGGGATTGCAACGAATAAAACGCAAACACACAATGCACCAATCCAACAAACCTCTTAACTCCACTGATCCGAGCAGCCTCGAGCATGTTGAAACTGATCATTGTGTTGTTGTACATAATGACAGAGTGGTTCGACTGAATGAAACCCATACCGCCCATATCGGCAGCAAGGTTGAAAACATGATCCACTCCCTTTGTAACCGTCAAGCAATTCTCCATGACTCGGAGATCAACAAGGTGGAATTCATGACAAAACATGTCTTCTGTCATGTGCTCGTTCTTCTTCCAGTCAGAAGCAATGATGTAATGGCCTTCACTCTTGAGACGCCGAGCAATGTGGGAAGCAATGAACCCACCAGCACCCGTGATGGAAATGCGGAGTCTCTCGTAGGGCCAGTAAGGCTCCCTCTCCAGGGCATCATAGGTGTAAGCACCATATTTGGTCCCATCAGCACTTCCCATCCTGCATATACTCAATTATTAAACCTCCATTAGTTACAAACCAACAATTTATATGTTTGAAACTAATAACCATATTAATGCTTTATACCATCATGTAATGGTAATTCAAGAATGACAAAACAAATATCAAAGGATTAAATAACAAGTTGAAATTGCAACAAAATTACAATTTTAAAAGTGTAAAGAATCTCCTAGTTTTTTCCTTTTATGATTGAGAATATAAAATTTCAAGCTTTCAAATAGAAAAGTCCTAAATGTATTCCTTTAGATAGTAAAACCAAATTGGATGAAGAATTTTATATTATCAAGCTATATAATTTTACAAATTAACAAGTCCTAATTCAGAATAAACGTGTAAAAAACAAACCACTAAAATCCTCCACAGTTTAAAAAACACATCTTGACTAGCAAATCTTTACATTTTTTTAAGATACTTGACAAGCAAATCTTAAAGCAAAACAAGATACTGCTAAAATCAGATAATTTCTCAAATTCCAAATTATGCATTAAAGGGGGGAATCAAGCACAAATTTCAAAAGAATATGAATGAATCTCTCTTTAGCTTCAAAGAATGGCAGTAGAGAATCCAAAAAAAGAGAGGCAGGGGGTCAATAGATATGAATTTAAAACAAACCCATAAAATTTTAAGCCATGAATAATGACAATAAGCATTTAGATGGATAAAAAGAATACTTCTGAAACAGGGCATGTAAGAGAAACCAAGTAAAACCCACAGAAATTTACCTGGAAAGGAGTAAAAAGTTGAGAACTTTGTAGAGAAAAGATGACGAAAAAGCAAACTGAGGATTGGAGGTGAAAGGGTATGGATTGTGAAGCCTGAAATGCTCTGCTTTCTATATATAGAGGGAGGCACAAATAGGAAACCGTATAATTTCTAATTAAGCTAAATACTATTTCCTTGTATGGTAATGAATTGCACTTAATAGAATTGATTAGAGATATAAAATATAAATTTATACACTAAATTTGATTTAATAAATGAGATTTACTAGTGGTCAATGATATTTATGTTGTTTGATTTTGTATGGGTTCAAATCACATTTATTTTGAGAATGTAATTAATTTGAATTAGGTACAATATGAGACCATCATAAAGGCAGATAATACAATACATGAATTTTATTTTGATACAATATATAAACATAAAATCATACTACGTAATAAAATATTGGCAATTAATTAGAGGTTTTATGTTTTAGGGTTTAGAAATTAAGGTTAGGGTTTAGAATTTAGGATATAAGGTTTAGAGTTTATGGTTTAGTTTTTAGAGTTTAGGGTTAGAAAGTTAAGATTTAGTTTTTATAGTATAAATATTCAAACTTGTGTAAAATAATTTTTACACAACTTGTATATCAAAATTTTACCCAAACTTTAAACCCTAAAACTAAAAGAGATATGTAAACTAAAGTTTACATGTATTCATTTTCCCCATAAAATAGAGCTTTAATAATTTGTGAAAAATGAACAAAATCAAAAATTTATTAATAAAACTACATGAAATCAAAGTTAAGATATCATGTCCCACATTAAACTAAAAATTACGTGTTATTTCAGTATTTATCTCTAATAAATTAAACTATTGAGCATTCATTATATGACTTAAAACACTTCATTCAATCTCTTTACTAACTGTTTATTTATAATGAGAAAATAAAAAATATATTCTCCCTTAGTTGGATAGATATCCAATTTTGGCAAAGTATTTATTTATGAAAAAAACTTCAATACATATGTTGTGCAAACTTTAGTTTATCCATGCCTTTTAGTTTTAGGGTTTAGATTTTAAGGGTTTAGTTTAGAGTTTAGAATTTAAGGTTAGTGTTTAGAATTTAGAGTTTAAGGTTTAGAGTTTGTGTTTAGTTTTTTAGGGTTTACGTTTAATTTTGATTTATAGTATAAATAAGGGGCTTGTGTACAACTTGTATATTAAATTTAAACCCTTTCTTTATTATCTAATCTAAATTTGAAATTTAAAATTTATGGTATTTTTTATTCTAATTTTAATTTTAAAAATTCCTTTTGAATGATAATTTTATAATTTTTTTAATAGTACAAGACCATTTTACAAAATAAAATTATGAAAAAAAAATTACTTTGTATTTAGATTGTGAAATTTGGACGCATTAATTTATTGGAAAATTGTGGGGGAAGTAATGGCCATATACCTAGTGGGCCTTTTCACATGAGGAAAGTTCATAGAAAGCGGCTCGGATGTAAGGCTTTGTTTGTTTTTGGAACATATGAAATTACTTGGAAAGTGTTTTCTGTTTGTGAATTTTGTTCTTTTTTTTCGGACCAAAGATACCATCACGGTTACAAACACCTAATTAATTTAGTAAGATAAAACGTTAGATTTTTTAAATAAGATTAGATGACCGAGTCTTAATGTTACGAATAAAGCAATTGGATCAGAAGAGTCACCCCATAAAACACATTTACAGTACTTGTTTTAAATTAATCAGCCATTAGTTTGGATACCGACAATTAAACAAAAAATATTATTATTACTTACTTTTTCACGAATGAACTTATTTAATTCAATTAATTGATTGAACCGAATTTATAAAGGATGACAATGAGACAGACATAAATGTTTTAATCACTTCAACCCAATTTTTCTTTATTTATATTTAAATTTTTTTATTAAATAGAGAATTTTTACCTTTTCTAAAGATAAATTTTAAATTTTGACCCAACAAAAATAGATAATATAAGCAATTTTGATCACATAATTTGCATTATAACTTGTAGTGATTGGCCAACTACAACTTTACATTGTCGTGGTTAGCCAACCACGTAGTTTGCATTATTTATTTTTTTGGATAAACTATATGTGTGACCACTCAACTATAGGGCATGCCCTATTTTAATTACCCAACTAAAAAATAGATAATCACACCATCGAACTTTTAAGGTGGTCCTAATCATGCCATTGATCGTCAATTTTAATGAAAATGATGATGTGACAGTTAATGAAAATTGATATAGTTACACATTTAGTCTTCTATATTTACACATACAATTAATTTAGTCGTAATTTAATACAATTCAATACATTAAAAGATGATATGTGTTCCCATCTAATTGAAATATTTTTTTCTTAATTTTAATTAATTTAATTCAATTCTTTTTGATCCAACCAGAAGGTGAAGTTAAGCACATCCAACCAATATTTACCTCCTCCAGTCGAACCCAAGTAGTTTGGGTGAAGTTAAGCACATCCAACCACTATGCCAACAAGCTTACAACCGAAGTCAATTTTCTTCCCTGGAACAACCCGATAACCCATTTTGACACTCATTTTCTCTCAGTTTCCTTCTATTTTTTCACACTTTCTTCTTGATTTCTTGTTTTGTAAATATGAGTGAGCCAAGAAACTTCATCCATTTTGAAAAATATCATTTAATTATCGATTTTATCATTTTTCACCAAGACTAGATTTTCTTGATTCTTGGTCTTTGATCCATTGGAAGCTCGATTTGAAGTTAATAAATATGTTAGAAGTGGTTTAGAAGGGTCATTGATGCCTTGAGTTAAAATATGTTGTAAGCTTCTAACCCGTTGACTTTGGGTTCGAATTCACAGTCATAGAAAGTGAGAGTTGGGCGTCGTTGGAAATGGATTTAGAGAGACAAAGAGTGACGGTGGAGTTTTAGTTTCAAGGAGAAAACTAATGAAGAAGAATATACGACAAATTACACGTATCAATCATCTGACTGAATGGTGAAATTTATTAAATTAAGAGAAAATATAGTGATATTTGTCATCCTTTGATTGGTGGATTGAATTATATTAAAATTAGGACTAAATTGATTGTATGTGTAACTATGGAGGAATAAATGTGTAACTATACTAATTTTTGTTAACTGTCACATCATAATTTCCGTTAAAATTGACTGTCAGTGGCTTGATTATGACCACTTTAAAAGTTTTATGGCGTTATTGTCCATTTTTTTAGTTGGGTGGTCAAAATATGATAGATCCCATAGTTGGTGGTTACACAAGTAGCTTACCCTTATTTTTTTCTCACTTTTAATTACTTATAATTGATGGATTTAGTCTTGGTATTATAAATTAGTCGACTTTAGTCCTTTGTTTTCTTTTTAATTTGAAACTTTCAAGCCTGGCCCAAATGACACGAGATGAAATTACTAAATTTTGGTCCTAATTCAAATAATGATAGTTAAATATGTTAGGTAGAGTTATATTTTTTTAAGTTTGTGTGTAACTTGTGAATTTAGTTCTTGTTCATCAAAATGATTATTTTGAGTTTCTATAATTTATTCATATTGTCCTATATCACCTGGGTCAAATTGAAATATTAAATTTCGAAAAGTATAAGGAATAAAATTAACAAATTAGAGTACAATGTCTGAATCCATAACTTTTGAATAATTTAGGGATTAATGATAAATTCTACCAAAAAATAAAATGGTCCAACAGAGATTTCGACCTTTATTTTTTTGTCCAATTCTGTCATTGGTACATGTACTATGCATGTATTGTGAATTTAGTCCCTAAACTAAAGAACAACTACTTACATAATCAATTTGGAAACACATGAATTAAATTTACAACTTACCCATACATACATACATACATACATACATACATACATACATACATACATACATAACAGCTAGCATTTAGATCAAGACCAAAACATGTTCATTTCATCTTCCTATCATTTATATTAGGAATTGAATGTCAGCTTTTATCATTATTTTGTTAGGATAAATTAATTTTTAGAAATAAACTATTAGAAATTCATGAGTTTTAAAAAATACTAATAAAAATGATGACATTAAAAATAAATATTACAAAAAATTGCAATATAAGAGTATTTTTTTTTATATTTTTTCTCTCTCAAAATTTTGAAATAATTTTATTTGGTTGTCATCGTCGACGACTAAGGTAGCCATCTACCTCCCTCCATCTCACCTTCTTCGTTGTTCACTTTTTTCTCTTCTCATTTCTTCATCTTTTTCACGTTTTATTTGTTTGATCCATTGTTTTTTTAGGCTTAAGTGATAAATAAGTGTCAAAACTATACCATTTTTTCAGACAAGTGTCCAAAGTATTTTTTAGACTAAATAGGTGCTCACCGTCCATGTCCGTTAATTTTTACCGTTAAATGACACGTGTCAGCTTTTTAAATTTTCAAAATTATATTTAAAAATAAATATATAAAAATAAAACAAAATATTTTCTTTATTTCACAAAATAGCCCAAAAATTTGAAATCCCTAACACTCCAAATCCTGATTGACTTGATTTCGCCGCCGATTGCCACGCTGCCGCCCACCACATCCGTCGTCGGACCATCATGACCATTTATCCTACCATCTCATCGTCGAAAATTGACCGACGCTGCGCAAAACGCCGAAATCGTTGAATGGTTCATTCGAATAATTCGCAAAGGACGACAGCATAGCGAACGATGAACAGTGTGTGGGTCGTTCAGCGTGGGGAGGGCACTTCAATCCGTCACCGGAAACGCGACCAACTCCGGTGGTAGTGGCCGGATTTGGGAGGATTTGGGGATTATTTGAAAATTTGTGGATTTTTTAAAAATTTTGATTTATTTTTTAAAAATAAAATTTAGAAAATGTTTAATGCTGTCACGTGTCATGTTTTTATTGGCTAACGAGATTTTTTTTTAACGGATAGTCACGACGGGCACCTATTTGAGTAATTTAAAAACGTTAGTCACCTGTTTGGCCCGAAAAATACTTTAAGCTCTTATCTAGAAAAAAAGAGAGTATAATTTAGGCACTTATTTACCACTTAAACCTTCTTTATTTTCTCACGTTTTTCTTGTTTCTTACAAAAATTGTGGAAGATCTTATTGTCTCATACAATTTTTTTTGTTTCCAGGGTGATTTTGTCGGCACCCTTTCAGTTGATTGATGCTCAAAGTTTCTTCGATATTTATTTTTGTTAGATTTGGTGGGATGTTAATAAGGCAGATCTTTCCTTGATAGGATATTCATCTCAAGCAGATTGTTTTAATCTGGACGTTATTTTTCATTGTATTTTGATTTTGGTTATTATTAATAATGACAATTATTTGGATAATTTAATTATTCTCAATGATTTAGGTTTAAATGTTTTTGATAAACCTCTTAATTTCGGCCTTTGAAGTTTCAATGGTTATGCAATTGCATTTTATTATAAATAAATGTTTGCATTTTTTTTTAAGTTTAACATGGGTATAATTAGAATTGTAAAGGTATATAAATAGTTTTAATTGTATAAATATATATTAGATTTAAATAGTTTTAATTGTAACATGGGTATAATTAAACCTAACTCCTTACTTCTTTTTCCTATTTGGCAATCTTCACATATTCTACTGTTAATCTCAGCCATCCATTTCACAACAATCCAAAAACATGTAAATGTTAAAAAAATTTACACTGTGTAACTAGATCATATCCCCATATATAGAGAGAGATAGGATCCACTTACATTGAATGTAAAACTCTTAATTTTACACGTTTTTTTTGGATCGTTGGATGGGGAAATGAATAGCTCAGATTAACTCCTTATTTTTTTCCAAGTGATAATCTTCACATAACCCATTGTTAATCTCAGCCATCCGTTTCACCTATCCAATGATCCAAAAAATGTGTAAAAGTTAAAAACTTTTACACTGTGTAATTGGATCTTATCTCATATATATATATGAGATAGGATACTCTTACACTATGTAAAACTTGAAAGTTTTACACATTTTTTGAACTATTGGATGAAGATAAACAGATGGTTGAGATTAACAGTAAAAAATATAAAAATTATCTCAGTAAAAAAAGAGATAAGGAAATAATCTTAGCCATTTATTACCCTCATTCAACGGTCCAAAAAAAGTATAAAAGTAATTGAGTTTTACATAGTGTAAATATATATATATATATGGATGGTTAGAGCCCATTTACACTATGTAAAACTCAACTAGTTTTACACTAATTCATGGCCATTAGATGGGTGAAATAGATGGATGAGATTAACTCCTTACTTTTTTATCCAAATGATAATCTTCACATATCCTACTTTTAATCTCATCCATACATTTCACTCATCCAATGGTCATGGATTAGTGTAAAACTAATTAAGTTTTACATAGTGTAACTATATCACATCCTATATATATATATATATTATAGAACACGTACAAGTTTGGTCACTACAAACAATATAATGATAATCCAATGATTAATTGTTTCACTTATAAGTTTCATAGTAATAGAAACACATGCCCTATTAAAGTAGAATTTGTAACTCATTATCCTCTCCTCGCCCAAACACACTCTAAAAATCTATTATCTCGCCCTTCAACCTATATTTTATTAAACAAAAATCCTTATAAAATCTCATTAGACCTTTGATGACTGATGTTACGTAGTAATAATAATAATAATAATAATAATAATAATAATAATAATAATAATAATAATAATAATATTGTTTTGATGTCGCTATTACTTTACCTCAATTTTCAACCATTTCGGTGTTTTAGTGGACATTTCTTTGTCGCATTGGATACCATAAAAACATAAAGCTAAACGTGCTAATTTGTGTGTTTGCACAAGTTAGCGTGTCTGCGTTAATTTTTTATATTTTTTCGTATAATGATCTTTTTGTCCTCTTAATCTTACTAATTTAGTCATTTTAGCTTCCAATCTTCTATTGTATTCTTTTTACCCCTTGAGCTTTTATATTTTGTCAAATTGACCAAATTTGATGCAACAACTACACTATTTTTCCTTATTGAAATGTTAGTGTCCTTTACTGTCGCGTCATAAAAAAAATATTTAAAATATTTTTAAAAAAAATGATATCAACAATTTAGTATGGACAAATTAACTGTATTCTTTTTTTGAATTTTTAATGACGAGAAGAAATGATAAAATAGTTGACGTCAACTTGAAAGTATCGTTATTATTGTCATATTACAGTTAACTTGATAAAAAAAATTAAATGCTGAAATAAATATTTTTATTTATTTTCCATGTTTGTAACTATGATGTATGTAGAATTCTCGAATCCTTCTCGAGAGAGATAAAAAAACTATTTTTTATTTGTACAGTAAATTGTCACAAAAGTCTTTATGAAAGTGATTAAACTTTGGAGATATTAGTAAACAATGAGATTATGTATCCCTTTGGCGTTGAAAATTGGATTAGTTGAATGTAAATGGAGTTGCTTTATTTTGATAGCAACATGAAAATTTCATATGATTTTGCTTTTTCTCTTTTTGTTTTTCATAGGCCAATGAAATGACGTGTAGGAGGATGGTGCATGATTAAGTTGTTTCCTACACCCAAACCTATATATTTCATGTGGATTTTCTTCAAACAACTTGGAAAGTAATTATTAAGCACATGATCAAATAATTGAGAGTAGCTTATTTATTTTGATATATCTATATAATATACATTTTTATGAAAGTTTGGCTATTTTCATCAAATTCACGCTTTGAATAAATTTTTAACTCTAAATATATCTATTTAAAAAATTAGATTATATGTATATTAATATGGATATTAATAATGACCCAATAAATAGAATTTACAAATGTGGACGAGTAGATTTGTTGGTTTATTTAGAATTTATCAAAAATGTTCGTGGTAAAATTGATTTTTTTTAAATTTGATAATCGGAACATAAATAAACTACTAATTATGTGACTAACAATGTAATTTTCTCAAACAATTATATGTCAAAATTTGGATACAAATGTGCACATTCTCCAACTTTACAAAGGAAAGACAAAAAAACAATGACTAATGCAATCGACAATTAGGATATCACCACAAGCACAAGAAAATTCAGTGTTGGGTTATTTCTTCAAGGCCCAACTGTTTTGAGTTTCTTCAGGTCCAAAGAATGTTGGACCAGCTCTAATATAATCTGGAGAATAAAATGAGGAAATAATAGAAATTACCAAGTCCCAAAAATCAAATATAAAGTTCCCTAGTTGTTTTTATCATTCGATTCTAAAAAGTACATTTTAGTCATTAGATTAACTGTTTTGTGTCAAATTGATAAAATACATAAATTGAGGTTGAATGACGAAAATGTGATCTTACTAATAGTTCAGTGATAATAAGTATAATTAACCCTATTTGTAATCAATCATTCTTAAGCCAAAACATCAGTTTGTGTTACATGATTAAAACATCTCGAGACATTGTTCAAACCAAAACACTACTATTGTCCTGATATGATCAACGGAAGATTCATCGAATATTTTTATTCGGATCTTATTGCAAATTAAACCTATTCCATCAAGGATCGGTCGATTCATCTAGAGATTTATCTTTCCACATTTAGAATTGTTTAATGATTGTTGGATGTTATGATTTTGAAAAGTAGTCGTGAATTGTATATTGACTTTTCATATAGGTTGATTCGATACAGCGGCAGAGCCAGGATTTTCATATAGTGGAGTTATAATAGGGTATGATTCTCATACTACTACCATATATATTATTGAGCTCATACCCCAACAAATTAAGTAAGGTCAATTTTAATATTTCCTAGTTAAAATTCTAATATAATTCTAATATTTCTATATAATAGGTAGTTTTTAGTAGGGTCAATTGCACCCTAACTCTGTCCATGATTAGATATAAAGTTAGTAACAATTCAATTTCAGAAAGATTTTACTATTGAAGTGAAATATTATGATTTTAAAAAAATCAAATCTATGTTGTTCATCTCATTCTTTAATATGAAATTATAGGTTTGATCGATATTCGTAAAAATTGAGTACATTTTATGGCCATCCGTTTACTTTTTTAATAAGAGTACCCATGACTAGAGGATTAGTCATTGCTATCGAGATTAAATACTTTGGCTAACAAAATTAAGGTATAATACCAAAATATGCCCCTAACATTTTATAGATTTGTCACTTTGGTCCCTGTTTTTTTGAAGTACTTTGACCCTTAACGTTTTATTTTTGATCAAAATCACCCATCGTTAGATGGAAACTGTTAGTTGACTAACGATCAATGTATCTTGATGACTAAACATGTACATTTAGACTAAAACGATGGCGTGACATATCCACGTGTCAGTAAGTTATGACATGGCTCCCTTTTTAAAATGTGGAATTTGCCTGGACAGAGTTGTACTTTGTCCATATACCTTCCGTAAACAAAAGTTTAGCCCTTTGTCAAACGAAAAGGGAACTGGTGTCCCTACAACAACGGAGATGTGCATTGTCAAAGTTGTATCTCGACTGTATCGTTTATAGCTCGGGTTAATGGCTCTCTTTCTCCAATTTTCTTTTCTCAACGTAATTTGTGGCACGGGGATCCTCTCTCACTTTTTTTGTTCTTTATATGTACTCAAGGTCTCTCGACAACTCTCTCAGTCGACCAACATGCAGGGCGTCTTAAAGGCCTATGTGCTAACCGATATGGGACTCATGTTACCCATCTTTTTATGTCGATGATAGTATGATTTTCATGCGTAACAATGTTGAGGAAGCCACAAGGCTCAAAGAGATTCTTGACACCTATGCATCTTCCTCAGGACAACAGCTTAATTTTGAGAAATCGACGATTTTCTTTAGTCCCATACCTCTACGGAGCTTAGGAGGGCAAGTGTCTCAATGTAAAAAGCGAATGATGTTTATCTTAGGAGACACATGTTCAAATCGTTTTATTTAAAAGATATATATGCATTGTCAAAGAATTAAAAATATGCATGAACAGATACTATCTTTTAATTACCTTTAGACCATTAAAAAAAACAACCGAGAAGTAGTATTTGATATTTGGCCTTTTGAAGTTGTTAAAAGGGCAGAATCATAACCTAAACCCAAAAGGCAAGAAAAAGAAATTAAGCAGAAGCAATTACTTGGGTCATTTCATTTCATATAAAAACAAAACAAACCCCATCTTTTTTCGTGGTTTTACAGTAAAAAGCGAAACTTTGGAGAAATTGCTGGTTGTTTAATAAATTCGAATAGTACTTGATGGACCCGCATAAGAATGTTGGCCAGGAAATCAATCAATAACAAATCGGTGAAACATGAATCGATGATGGAGAATCAGTGAATTTTCGTATGGTGTGACAAGGAAGAAGACAACCAGTATTTGTTTGGTTTTTAATTAATGAAACATCTATTTAGTATATATTAAATCTTTTAAAAATTTATTCAAGTCGATAGTCTAACCCAGTGGTTGCCCAATCAACTTTTTTACTTCAAATGCCCAGGTTCGAGCCTTGCCAAAGCTTCATTCTAACTCTGTAAGTTGTATACCACATGTCATCATCTAGTAGTCATTCATTAATTCAATAATAATGTATAGTGTTTTTAAAAATATTTTTGCTGGTGTAGATGTGCAACGTCATCATTTTAGTTTATATGTACATGTTTAGTCAGCAAGATGTGTTGACCATTAATTAATTAACGATTTTCATTTAACGAGAAATGATTTTGATCAAAAATAAAATGTTGAGGGTTAAAGTGTTTCAGAAAAAATAGAGGCCAAAACAATAAATCTATAAAATGTAGGGGCATATTTTGGCATTATACTAAAAATTAAATCAAAATAGAATTGATTGTTAAAGTTAATTGAATCGTCTCGAAAAATTCCACCGAACCATATAATTTGATCAATTGTTTTTTTTTATATATTTTTAAAAAGGCTATATTTTGATAGACAATCCGTGTAAATATTTTTACACAACTCTTCCTTAAAATCTAAAATCCAAACTCTAACACCCCAAATTATAAACCCTAAACCTTAAATTTTAACCTTAAATATTTAATTCTAAGTCATACAACCTAAATCCCTAAACTCTAAACCATAATCTTTAATTTTGACAAGCATGTGTAAACTAAAAGTTACATAGGCTGTGTATCAATTTTTTTATTTTCTGTAAATGTTATTTTTATTAATTTAAATATAAAATATTTTGCAAGTTACTATGGATAATAACACTCAACCAGTGACGTCTGGCAAGGGGAGCAACATGGGCGACCGATCAGGCTTTCATATTCTACCTTTATACTTTATAGATTTTTCAACTGATGACCTAGTAAGTGAGTGGTTGTCCTCTAATTTTCTAGATCTATTTATGATATTTTATTAATAAAATAATAATAATAATGTGTTTAATAAAATTTAATAATATTTTTATAGTTTATTAATAAAACATTAATTTATTTGTACAAACATATATTAGTAGATTTTTTAGTTTTCGTTCATGGCTGCACTCGATTGAAGCTACTTACTGTTGCAACAAGCCATATATCTATCTCCATTAGATTTAAAACAGATGAAGTTAAAAAAAACTCAGAACAAGACAAAGATTTAACCCCCCAAACTCCCAAATCTTATCCTTTTGTGTTTCATGTACAAAATTTTTTCTAACTTGAAAAAAAAAAAACAGATTCAGAAACACCATGGGGATTACTTCTGTAACTGTAACCCTCTGTCTCTCTCGACCCCCACCATTTTCACTTCCTTTATCTTCTTCAAACTCCAGTTTTACCACTAGAAATAACACCATTTTCACTTCCTTTAATTTTTTTATTTCATCATAGTTACATTCTATTAATTTGGTCTTAAAAAATTTACACATTCTATTAATTTGATCTTAATTCAAAATAATTCAATAAATTTAATCCTATATTTAAAAATCCCATTAATAAAGCGTTTGTGTCTACTAGCATACGACGTTAAGAACATAATGAGTATGTTCCATCAGTCTATCAACTGTCTATTAGTAAAATAATTGTGTCTCCTGAGCTATCACATATGTTGATTATCAAGTTGATAGATAGTAGTATAGAGTGCGACAAGTGTCGAAGGATGTGTCAGGAGGGTGCAATTTAATGATTAAATTTATTGAATAAATTTTTAATCGGGATGAAATTAATATAATGTATATGTTTTGAGGACTAAAATTATTATTATATCAAGTCATATTTCAATTTTAATGGTAGAATGACTTGCTTGTCACAAAATTTTAATTGAATATCTAAATTGTTTACTTTAAAAGAAAAGTGACTTGTTTGTCACAAAAATTTAATCGGATGACCAAATTATTACTTTTAAAAGAAAATTGATATTTTTATTACAAAACCTATATTTAAGTGACCTCTAGTGTATTTTACCCAAAAGTTATCAGGTTCAAAAGCTGAAAAAAAACACTAAAATTAGTGGCTTCAAATCCGAGTGACTGTAAGAGACTGCTGCTCCTGTTGCACATCGTTGTTATTCAAAAAAACTCAATCCATCGATTAAACATGGAACAGGTATGATGAGTATTCTTCAAAACCCTAGCAAAACCATTTTCTTTGTTAATTCTTTTTTGTTTCAATTTTCTTTTGCGGTTCTCAAATGAAAAATGATTTCGAAGGGTCCCGGAGGATCTGAGATGGAGGTCACTTGGGAAGATCAACAGAACATTAACAAATTTGGGAGATTGAACAATCGATTTCATGAGCTGGAAGATGAAATCAAGGTTGCCAAGGTATTGTTTTGCTTTGCTTTTGTTTTAATTTCTCTTCATATCTATTTTTCCTTTAGGATGTTGAGATTATATTAATTTGACTTATTTTTTGAGGTGGGTCTTCAGATTCTCAGAGAACCCAGTTTCAATTTTGGCTATCTTGGTGGTTAAGTTGGTTTCCTTGTGATTGTTTTGTTGGATTAGTATTTGTTTATTTGGGAAAATAATGTTGCTTCTTTACTCTCACCACTTGTTTAATTTATCCTTATCTTAAATATATGAGCTGTTGAATTGGTTTTGCTGATTCATATTGATCTTGAGAATTCAAACAACTAACATTTGCTTCTGTTGTTAAATTTGGAAAAATGGACACTGATTTTTGGTTAAATTGGATGATGTTACCCACCCAGATTATGACTGGCATTAATATAAATAGGGATATAAGTCTCAATCTCTTCTTTTCTTCTGCAATATCCTTTCCCCTCTTCCAAATTCCATTGTTATTTCTTTGGCCGGTATCCAATAAATTCTTTTCTGGAGCTTCGGTCTCAAAAAATGTATTTGGATTTCAATAATAGTGTGTAAGTTGTGTGATGAAGCTCATAAATGAAACATTCATGATTATTTCTTGAATCCATGGATGTCTATTTTGTTGTGAATTTGATATTTCTATCAATTGTTTGTGAAATCAAAATTCATGTTTTTATACTTTTCAAATAAATGGGCAATCAAGTCTCAACTGATTTTATACAAATTTGAATTCCGAGACATAGCATATAGTTAATTTCTGGAAACTGTTGTTGCATAGTGAGCGATTTGATCTGTTAAAAGAAATTTTGAAACTGCCTCTTCTCATTGATTAGGCTTAAACTTTGTCTTCAACTCTCCTGTTTCTAAAACTAGATGGGTATGTCCTGCTGTAGAACATGAAACTTGATATGTTGTTAGATTTTTGTTGCACTCCTGACCGAACTACAATCTTCGACTCTCATGTTTTGAGTCCATTGAAATGTGGGTACAATCTTATGTGATTTGTGGTTACATTTTCTGACAATAGTTTTTTTCCCTCTTCTGTATTTTTCCCAGGAGGCAATAGATAACCTGGAGGATGCTAGTAACGAGTTGATTCTAACCGATGAGGAAGTAGTACGGTTCCAAATTGGAGAAGTCTTTGCTCATGTCCCCAAGGAGGAAGTGGAGACCCGGATAGAAGAGATGAAGGAAGTGAGCAGCAAGAACTTAGAAAAACTCGAGGAGGAAAAAGAATCGGTAGTGGCACACATGGCTGAGTTGAAGAAGGTTTTGTACGGGAAGTTCAAGGACTCCATCAACCTAGAAGAGGATTAATGCCCTTGATTTGCTTTTCTTTTCCTCTAAGTTTGTTTGCTACTTGCTTTGTGATTGACATTAGAGCTTTGATAATCTTTTATTTCGATTTTAGGGTTTATCAACCTATAGACAGATTTATGAATGAAATGAACTTTGAACCGTTGCTTCAATATCTTACACTTGAAACTTTCTGGATCAAAATTTACAGGAAATATGCTATGTGTTGGATCATGTAGGTATGTTGAAGTGCTAAAGCTGAGGTCTAGGATTCGAATATTTGCATTTGCAACCTTTCTGTCATGTCCTTATATTACCCAATCATTCGGTATCTAAGCTATTTGCAACCTTATGTTGTTAATGTGATATACATGTTGCAAAAAACTGAAATCATACATTGAAAAGTTGCATCAACAAATAATTATAAACAGATCTAAATGTCTTGTATATATATATATCACTTCATCTAAATCGTTATGTTGAACCACTTCAACTAAAATCATTAAATGGTAGCAATTAAAGAATACATTCCCTCACGGCCCAAATTTCACAGGCCAAAAATGCCTAGTGGACCGTGGTGGTGTTTACATCGAAGATTTGGTCATAAATCTTGGGGTTATTCAGCAGTAACCTCATTATAACCAAACTTTTCTTCCCGTCCAAATGTTTAACAAAAAATGCCCCCAGATGCAGCACCGTTTTCCTTGATAACAATTTTTTATTCATTTTTAAAAGAATATTAATCAAAGAAATAACCTAAAGTAATGAAGTTAATTCCTGTCTTTCCTGGCTTTTTCTTCTCTTTTTTTCCACTTTTTTTTCTGACTCTAGACCTGTACAAAGCCAACCCCGCTACTTCAAGACGACTGCATCACGGAGCATGCCACTGCTTGCGCCCAATGCCTTAGTTTTGTCTTCACTTGCTGTGGATCTTCCCCTGGAATATGGAAATTACAGCATTTATCAAATATTGCACGACTCAATTGGGTTATTTTGTATCTTGTTACTGTAATTTTATGTTTACGAACGAGCTCGTAGTTCGGAAGTATATGGAAGGAGTTGCAAATATCGGGATTCAAACCCCATATTGCATGAACACAAGTTAAAGCTGTGGTTCACTTGTGACCATGCTTTGCTTTTATATTTCATTTGGTTTAGGTGAGGATTTAAACATTGAAACATTTACCCGGGCTGCAAATTTTCCAATCTTGATCACTCTTAGGACTTCCAAAAGACGACGACCTTAGCGATAATATCGATGACGATCGTCGGCTATGAGGTGTTGAAACCGGGCTAGGAGAAAGCTGACGGTTTACGGCAAAATAGAGGTCTAGAGCAGGCAATGTATTGCAAAGCTTTTGGCCTTCTTCCTCATTGAATCCAAATCCGAGCTCGATGCAACCTTTTAGTTCATTCAAGTCTTCGTCCGTTATCCCGTTTGATTTGGGTTCCGGGATCCCACTTTTCCCTCTTTCCTGACGAAGGATTTGGCGTCGCCTTCTCTCCCACGCAATTTCCCTGGAAGTCTCCAACATCGATAATTGTTTCGATAGATATCTCCTGTTTTTCATCAACGACGGCACCACCATCATCCGTTGAGGTTCCTCGGCGTTCTTGCTTCTTTCCTGACGAAGGATCCGGTTCCTTCGCTCCCAATCGATGTCTCGGGACGTCTCGCACATCGATAATTGTTTGGATAAACATCTGTTGCTTTTCATCACTGGCTTCAAGGGCATATGCTGAAGTTCTTCGGTGTCGGACTCATATAATGATGTTGATGATGAAGATGATACAGATGACACGTCCACCATTTTTTTCTCGTCACTAATTAATGTTCTTAATCTATAACCAATGGGAGAAAAAGAAATGAAACCTATAAAATGAAACAAAACAAAACAAGAAGCCTCTTTGTCTCTTATCTTGTCCCTAATAAATGGAACAAAAAGAGAAGCTTATTGTCTCTTGGCGGCCACGGTTATCAACTGAAAAAAAAAACAGCCGACGAAAAATGAGGGATTCGGGTGGGTTTCTGGATAAAATAGCTATATATTGCAAATTTTCGGGTTTTTTCTCTCTCTCCTTAATTACTTTCGATTTGGTTAATGAAACAACTCCAGCCCAACCAGGATAATCCGGTTAGGATTTAGAGAACTTTAATGGCAAAACAAAGGGTTAGCATCTGTTAAGGCTTTGGTTCGTTATTCGACCATTCATTTTTAACCGTCGGTTTTGCGAATCCTCCAACAATATGTGAGTTAGTAAAACGCCATTTTTGGACATTGGAATGTTCTGGTAGAGGGGATGACGGCTCCCCTACATTCTTGTTAAATTCTCTCTTATTTTACAGACAAATCTGTTTATCGTATATACTGTTTATGCAGTGCAAACCAGATTTTTCGGATGGTTTAAGGAAAACAGAAACCCTAAAATTATCACAAGACAAGACACGTGTTTAATTCTTTAACTTCTGCAACAGAATTCTGCAAATTTTATCTCCCTCGATCAAGGGAGTTTCCGCCTGCTGAATAGTCTGTTGTGAAATATACATGAATGATGTATATTCATATTTAAAGTATATAAAAATAATTTTAAAAAATTTAAACATATTTGTATCCGTTACTTATTTTAAATTTGATTAATGTAAATTGTGTTCTATATATCACTTACTATATTTTATTTTATTTAAAAACATATTTAGATATGAAATATATTTTCCTTTCAAAAATATATATATATATATATATATTTGACGAAGATATGAAATATATTTGAATGTTGATATAAGAATACAAAAGTCATTCAATTCTAAATTTAAAAGTATGATCTCAAAATTCATTAAGCGGTTTCAATGAAAAAATAAATATTGCTATTTTTAAATGATTTGGGTTCGAATAATTTGTCTGCAGGAGCTATGTATATTATAAAAGGACTAAGATTAATAAATAGGCATTATCATAATTACAACAAATTATTACAAAAATATGATCTTTGAAATGTTTAAGAAAAATAACCAACAATCTTTAGAGCACATGGTTAAAAGCTCTCAATTGACACAATCCCTTCTCCTCTAGGTTATGGGTTCTATACACGAACAAATTTCTCTTTCCCCTCCTCTTAGGTGTAAATTGTTAAAAAAATAACCTAAAAAAATTTAGTCATATCTATCTAACATGCACTTCGTGTACATAGGTTGTGTGCGTGTTTTTTTTACAAATCATAATTTTAATTCTAATACTATCTAGAGAAGAAGGGATGATGAGACTCTAAAGGAAGAAAGGAGGTGCTATGAGGGTTTAGAACTTATGACCTAAAAAAATAAGAGAATGAAAATAAACAGCTTAGCCAACAGATAAAATATGCTTGCTCATAGATTATGTGTTCTATATTAATTATATAAATATATTTATTTATAAATTAAAGTTAAAAATCAATTAAACATGTGAATAGATGTTTGGAATGATCATTAACTCATTATAGAAGCAAGTTAATATTAATTCCTTAAGTTAAAAATACTTCCATTCATCTATGTCCTATTTGGTGCGTAGATTCAGTCCCTTTGTTTTCATCATTTTTGTTAATTAATATAAGCATCTATAACTGACCTGCCTAATTATTCTAAATTGGATATTGCAAATATTTATTATAGGACGACTTTCTCAACTAGTGGCGAAAGATGGGAGGGACTAATGGGGCCACAAACCCCTCAAATTTTAAAAATTAAAAAAATTATAAACTGGTATAATGATAAAATTTTTATTTAGTCCCCTAAAAGAATCTACGAGTAATTCATTATTGACCCCCATAATTTAAACATTTTAAATTGACTCCCTCTATAAACGTCGAGTTTCGCCACTGCTTCCAATCCCTTTTTACCATTTACAATGTTAATTTAAATTTTTAATCTTATTTAAAAGATCTAGTGTCTTGTCTCATTGATAGACAATTAAACCTAAATTATTTGATTATTAACTAAAACAACCTAAATGAAAGAGGATAATCATGTTCTTTTTTAGAAACGGGGATTAGGCTATTAAAAAAAAACGGGGATTAGAGAATTAAACTAAACGTTTATTTCTCATTAAACAAAGCCAGTTTTTATCTCTTATTACATTTACAATATAACAGAACTGCACCACGTGTTGGTTTCTCATTGGTTTATTGACTCATATATAACCGTCATTTTCTTCCCCCAACTTTCCCGCTATGCAAAACCCCCCCAAGAAAATGAGAGAAAGCGAAACAAAATAAGAAAAGAAAAAAAAACGCAAAGAAAAAAAGAGAAAGTTATCAGAAATGGCGGTGGAAACTGCGGTGGCAGATGGAGGAGATAAAGTAGAGGCGCCACATAGTAATAAGAAGAGCAGAATCCAAGTTTCTAACACCAAGAAACCTTTGTTTTTCTATGTTAATCTCGCCAAAGTACGTTTTGTTTGTTTGATGATATTGCTTTTGTTTTGGAATATGTGTCGTTGGATATCCATAATTGTATATTCAAGACTTACTTTAGTTAGTTTATTAAGAAATGATTATATCTTATTAATTTAAAATTCGAATCTTAATATTTATAATTTGTTTGATTTCTAGATTACAATATGTGTTTGATCTTTCTTTTAATTTAATATTTTGAACTCGGAAGATCAAAATTCTTATTTGTGAGAATTTCAATCCAATAACATACATTTTCTTGCTCAATCTGTTTCATTTTGTTTTCCTTTGTTGCAGAGATATATAACGAGGTTGCTTTCAGGATTGGGAATGGGTACATTAATATTCATGTCGGATACATATTCTAAAATACAACCTCTAAAACCCATCGTATTTGTATCACTACCTATTTTGAGTGCTTCCTGAAATTTGGTCTGAATTCCTTTTTCACTGTGGTCACGATTGCCGAGATCTTGAAGAACAGTGGATTGGCAATTGAGAAGAGTGAGAATCTCCATCCCCTAATCCTATTTTTTTTTAATCCTTGAACTCTCATTGTTTATGAAACATGGCAGAAGTTTCGACAGCTACAGTTGGCATGAAACACCAAGGTGAGTTTAAATTTTAGATTATAACATAATCTCTTGTATCAGCAGTCGAAATCTCTATGTTTTTGTAGATTAAAATTATATTAGGAAAGTCTGACAAGTTCGACCTGCGAAGAATGTGCCACAAGAGTCGGTGACAACAAAGTGATGGTCAATCATTGTTGTAGTTTTCTATATACATATTGTGGTTTTTGTGTGTGTGCCCTGGACTGGGAGGTAGATGTTTTTCATTGGAAAAACTTGAATATGATGATAGAGAGAATGCTTGTACTGATGGGCAGTTTAAGATGTATGCTTCTCTCTATTCCTTTATTTGCAGTGCCACAAGATGTATGGTGTATGAAATTATACATCAAATATGCATCTAGTTCTACGACCCAAACCATAGAGCCTTCAATATTCAAATGATCATCAAAATGGGAATAATAAGTTTCTTAATCTAATGGTAACATCCCAAAATCCATTTATTCCTTTGTTTGTAAAAGAAAAATTAAAAAAGTAGATAAAGCAGGCAATAGTTAATACACTTTCTTAACTCCTCGAATTCAATCTTTACTTCTATGTTATTATTCCCTCAAACGCCATCACTTCACTCTCAAGCACTTTTACTCTCTCGGATAATCAACCTGTATCCCCGCCGGCATCAGGGTCGGTTAACCTTAACCTATGTTGAATTTGAACCCCAGACTCAGTTTTATGAGGACCCAAATGCTGGTTCCCATAGTTGTATGGTGAATTTTTTTACAAAGCCTTGTGAGGAGTCGGAGGAGTCTAAAAACGTCAACTTAATTTAAAGATAAAAGACGGCAAGTTTTGATTTTTTTTAAATAACCTGAAATGTTAAATTTTTTATAATATTTTTTGTTTTTTTCACAACAAATTAGAAATTTGTCAAAAAAATCACCAACCTAAAATATAATAAAAAATCAAAATTTAAAACTTGTTAAAAATTACGGAAAAAACAATATAAAATATTATTAAAATTTTAATATTTTAAACTCTTAAACAAATTTAAAAATCTGTCATTTTTTTCGCCGCACTCTAAACCCATGACGAGGAGTCATATTTTTTTTTGAATTAAAAGTCGCATTCTTTAATCACCCTAGTAAAGGACTGCAAGTGCAAGCGTTTGATTGCAGAGGGTCGGGTGACGGAGAGAAGGTAATAAATGCATAGATAATTTTGGTTAATTTTGTTTAATTTTAATTATTAGCCTGTTAGGTTTTTTTCTAATCCCCTAAAAATCTACTTATTTTTAACTTTTTATCTCAATTATTTATTTTACCCATCTAATGGCTACAAATTACTGTAACTAAATAAGTTTTATACCATGTAAGTAAATTTTATCCTTATATATATATATCAGTTATTATTAGAATAAAAATCCTTTATTGTTTTTAATGCTCCTATTTATGCCACCACCAAGGGCGATTCAAAGATTTTGGGGGCCCTGTGCAATTTTTAAAATACAGTCCTTAATTTATCATCGGCAAGAGATATAATTTTTTTGCTTCCAAAAAATTACCTTAATCAAAAAAGTATTATTATATTATCATATTGAGCAACAAAAATTGACTTATAAACATCTAAAAATTAAATATTTTTACTTAAAATGTGTCATTCTTTTTATGTGTTTAAAGTTTTAGATAATTATTCTATATATACACATAATTATATATAGAAATTTAAAATTTTTTTTACAACTATTTAACTTAAGTTTTCTATTTTTGGGCCCCTCTCTCTCGGGGCCCTGTCCGGTCGCTCCTATCGAGCTTGTCCAAAACCCCCCTCACACTAAAAATTAGGTTTAGAGTTTAAGATTTAGGAAATTTAAGATAGGGTGTAGGGTTTAGGTTTTAAAATTTAGAGAGGGTTTAGAATTTAATTTTTAGTGTTATAAAAAAAGTCAATAATCTTTAGAACAAGTAGTTAAACTCTCAGTTGACATCACCTTTTTTTTAGATTGTGAATTTAAAATTCATTATGAGTAAATTTTTCTTCCCTAAATAAAATAAAAAAATAAAAAAATCAATTCCAAATAAAAAACCCAAACACGAGAAAAAAGAGAAATCCAAACTTCAACGTATTTTGACGTAAATACCCCCGATCACTGTTTAAACAAACCTAAAAGTCCAAACACTACATCCTCGCACCAACTCTCAGTCTTGTGCCCCTGTAAATTTCCCAATCTCCCCTTTGCCCTTCCCTTCCGTCGTCCCTTTTCTTCTTAATTCCCGATTTTCTCCCGGAAGATTGAAAACCCCTTTCTTACCCTTTTAAAATTATTACCCGCCAAAACAAACGAATTCCCAACGTTTTAAAACTTTCATCTTCTTCATTCCTCTGCACAACTCCAATCCAATTGTGCTTCCCACCCAAAAAAACCCTAATTTCTTCCTCCCTTCCAGGGTGTTTCCCCGCTTCAACGCTTTGCTTCTTGTGTTCTTTTCCAACATCCTCCTTCGTTTCTAGGCTTCTTGAAGCTTCTTGGTTGTGTTCTTTTTTGGGGTTTCATTTTAGTTTTCAGCTAGGATTTCCAGTTCCAGGTATCTTGACCTTTATGGTTATTTTTTTATTTTTGTTAAATTTGTTACTTTATTCAGTTAGTTTAGTTTCGGAGCGTTAAATTTCATGTCTTTGATGAGTTTCCTAGTTGTAGCTGCTTAAAGATCTTCTCTTTGCTTGTTTCCCCCCATATTTTATGAAGAATGTATGAAATGGGAACTTATTTTTGTTCACGTAGAAACTGAGGGACAAGGAAACTGAAATGTTAGCTATTTGTGTGTAGGATGTTGAACTTTTTGGTCAAGAAATACTTGGCGCAAAGCTTAATTGCTTTCTTTGAAATCTTAGAGAAGTCTCAGTGGTGTTAAGTTTATGTCCTTTTCTTTAGCATTTGGATTTCCTTGTCATTCATTTTGTATGGTTATTTGTTTCCTATGTTGGTTAATGTAGCAGCAGTTGTCGAAACTCGAAACTAAATGTTTTCCTGGGCAACATGGATGTCTGCCGGTCTGGTTTCACTTCTTACCATTCAAGTGAAAGGTTAGCTGCTTAGAGTGGATTATTCCATTATATTCTGTACATATTTTCTTTTCATGATTAGTATGCTTCTTTGATTATTAAGATGATAGTGTTGATAAAACAAAAATGACCTATCCAGAAAAAACCCAACCTTTTGGTCTACATTTGAAATATTGCATGATAGATTGGATGCATTTCTTCATGTCTTTCTCACCGTATGTTAATCACTTGTCAACAATTAGCCTATTTGTCATTATTTCCCGTTCATATGTTCATTCCTTTTTCTTCTCATTGTGTTTTCGGCATTTCATTTGGCAGGTATGTGTTATCAGTTTGTAAATTTGGGTTGTGTTTTGGGTCTGAGTTAGTTTGTGGTTCCTAGACTGTGGTTGTTTTAATCAATGGCAAGCAATGATCTGATACTCAGACAAAGTCACAGTTTAGCGTTGGGGCAGAATCAGACACTGGTGTTAGGCCATAATCAGAATCTGGGTCTCTCCCAGAACCATGATTTGGATTTGGGAACTGGCCATGATCATCATTTAGGCTTGGGACTGGCTCATGATCATGACCTAGGTTTTGGGCACTCTCATGACCATGAATTGGATTTAGGACAGAGCCATGACCAAGAAGGGGATGTTGGTCACAGTTACAGGCATGATAACAACTTAACTACAGATCGAAAACCTGATCACGATGACCATGATTTGGCTTTATCGGAGAATAATGAATTGGTTGTTTCTGAAAGCCAAGAGCTTGATGATAATCTGGAATTGGCTGTGGTTGATAACCAAGAAATGGGAATTGATCCTGTCCGAGATTTGCAGCAATCCCAGGTTTTAGTCAGTCTCCCTCCTGTCCTTCAGGCTCGGAATTCAAATCCGAGTTATGAATTAGCAGTTGGGCAGGAGTTCCCTGACGTCAAAAGCTGTCGCAGGGCATTGAGGGATACAGCTATCGCCCTTCACTTTGAAATGCAGACCATAGAATCTGACGAGACTCGTTTCACAGCCAAATGTGCAAGTGAGGGATGTCCATGGCGTATACATGCAGCAAAGCTCCCTGGCGTTCCAACATTCACAATAAGAACCATCCATGAGACCCATACATGCGGAGGACTCTATCATCTTGGCCATCAACAAGCCTCTGTGCAGTGGGTAGCACACTCTGTGGAGCAGAGATTAAGGGAAAATCCTAACTACAAGCCAAAAGAGATATTGGAAGAGATTCATAGGGTTCATGGAATAACCTTATCTTACAAGCAAGCCTGGCGAGGCAAGGAGCGTATCATGGCTGCTATGCGTGGATCTTTTGAGGAAGGGTATCGCTTACTCCCTCAGTATTGTGAACAGATTAAGCGGACAAATCCGGGGAGTATTGCATCTGTTTATGGAAACCCAACAGATAGCTGTTTCCAGCGTCTCTTCATATCATTTCAGGCCTCTATTTATGGTTTTCTGAATACTTGCCGACCGCTCCTTGGGCTAGATAGAACATTTTTGAAAAGTAAATATCTTGGAACTTTGCTTCTTGCTACTGGTTTTGATGGTGATGGTGCTTTGTTTCCCCTGGCATTTGGTGTCGTTGAAGAGGAGACTGATGACAACTGGATGTGGTTTCTCTCTGTTGTCAACATACCTTATTGTAATATGCATTTTTATGTTGTTTGTTGATGGTTTTACCTTTAATCGTCATTTTTTGGTGGTGTTAGAAGAAAAGTGCCATGTTTGTTTCCAAACATATAATAAAGTGACTAATTTGTTAATTTTAAAAGAAAACTAACATGTTTATTGTTAAACCTATAATTAAGTATGGTGTGTTTTGCCCTAAAACAAATACACCAGTTTTATTGTATTATATATGCTATTGTTTTGACCGGAGTGAAAGTGGATAAGAATTCTTATAATTATTATTTTTATGTATATTGAGTAAACCTTAAAGATTAAAAAAGGTTAATGAAGCTATATATAAATTATGAAATAAAAAGAATAAGAACATAACTAAGTCTGATACGATTAGATTTTGTAATTATTATTTTTATTTATAATTTAACAGTCGTATTAACAATTTTTAAAAAAATCTATTTTCTTACGGCAGTTAAGGGGTCTTTTTGAAAGTCGTGGCTCAAACACTCTCGACTTAAATAATGTTACGCATCTAATTTTGTCGACTTAAATAAAAATGAAAAATATTGTTTGAATATAACGGATCATAGCCTAATAAATAATGAAAACTGTTATAAATATTCTTTAAGAACTTAAATTCGAGTCCCTTTAATTTTATTTTAATGTACAAAGTATTTGCTTAATCTTCCTATAATATATATTTTTATTATTTTATTCGAGTACAAGACAATACGTGTGTCTAGTTTATCATCTAGATAAACTCATACACATATGTAAACTAAGCTACTCGAACTCATTGAGTTTAATGTTCCTATAATATATGTATACTATACTACTCTAACCCTTCATATGTGTTTTTTTAAAAATATTCTTGTGTGATTACATAGTAGTATATGTTTAAGGGTAATCTTCACCTGTGGTCCATTTTGTTTAAGTTTTGTTTTATTTTGGTCACCCAAATTTAAAAAAAATATTCTTGTCTCTTATATTTTCGAACGTTTCCATTTTGATCGCCCGAAGTAACGGAGAGCTGACATGACGCTTTAAATATATAAAAAGATTCGTGTAATACACGTCATTTGTTTCATTCTTTTTCATTTCCCAACTGACCACTGCCCTTAATCCCAACATCAAAACCTTGCCACCATCATCGAGCCCTATTGTTTTAGCTCTTCACCTCTCTGCCCGAACAAAAATTGACCTCACCCATATTCACCATTGTTACATCCCCCAATCGACATCCACTGTCAACATCGAAGCCCATCTCGCTCATCCATTCTCGTACTTTCAGCTCATCCTCAAACTACCAAGCATCTCACCATCATTATCCGAACCATTCCACAACTCATCTTACCAATGCTGCTCTGTGAAGCTTCAACCATCCTCTCTAGACCACTCAAGGGCACCAAAACCTTCAACAACAAACCAAAAAGCAGTCTAGAGAACTAAAAAGAATCAAAAAGGGAAAAGGAAAGGGAGTCCTTATCAATCGAGTATTCTGATGGTCGAAGTTTCGGTGAACAGTCGATAGATTCAAACGGTGAAGAGATCCAACGCGATAAAGGGGCCAATATTCCCCGATTTAAAGCAGGTACAACGATCAACGACTTAGATCCAGCAAAGGAAAGTTGAAAACGTAGAGTTTTTCGTTAGATTTTAGGGCAACTCTCGGTGACTCTAAACGAAAAAAAGGGAGTCATTCGGTAGTTCACTCGACCATAGAACCCAACGGAGTAAAGGCGATTGTGTTAAGAGTGCACGGCAGTTACCATGGTTGAGGAAGAGAATTGTTTCTTTGGTTTGAAGAGAAATAGATTGAAACATGAAAAAGGGGTTTGTTTCTTACCATGTGGGTTGGTTGAAATAACTCATTCCAAGACCCACTTTTGGTAGAGGATTTTTTTTTTTTTTTTTATATTTTTAAGGCACCATGTCAGCTCTCTGTTACCTAAGTAACGGAGGCTAACGCTCGTGTGACCAAAACAATAGCGATAGAAAATATAAGTGATAAGAATAATTTCTTTTTTTAAATTTGATGACTAAAATAGAACAAAGTCTAAACAAAGGAACCACGGTTAAAAATTATCCTATGTTTAAATATTCTCTTGTCTTATACATATTTTAATCTTTCGAACTTATAAAAATTTACATATATGTTTGTCATACATATACTCGTATTCACTAAATAGAAATTAAAAACCTGGTGAAGACTAATTCCTTCCATTTCACATGCAATTTCTATTTTACCCCCTCATCTTTATTGATAAGGCGGCCTTCCACCATGTGCCCAAGCATAGCTCTCACGGTTTAACTCTGCACCATTTGCAACTAAATTTGCTCAATAACAAATTCAATATCGTTAAACTCTATTTTTATTTTCATTCTTTAAAATACAATTTTAATGCGCGATAAATCATGGTGATTTTGCTCGAAAGCAATAATTCTTCTGCGTCGAAGAACTTGACTATAGACTTCTCCTAAGTTCATATTACGAAAATTCATCTTGATCTAAGAATTTTTTATGGGAGGCATTCCCTAAAGTGAACGCAAATTTAATGTTAAATTCACTCCACTCCATTCCCTGAAGTGATTGTGATATTATATAGCAGAAAGAATAAAAACCACATTATCAATTGTGGTCGTGGCCGAGGCCATGAATATAGATATAGACAAGATGGTCATTTCAAATGCACTTATACCTGCTAGAAGTGAGATTATAATGATGACAAAGAATGATAAAGGTCAATTTGAGAAACTAAAACCTTTGTGCCATCAATATGGAAACCACTAGTTTCGTACTTGTTGTACATCGAAGTCTCTTGTAGACCTTTATCAATAATGATTGAATGTTAAACGAAAGAAAATAGAAGTAACTTTTGTTTGCGAAAATGACGAATATGATATTAGTCCAACTCATTTGGACGTTGTTGATTTCCTTATAACCCCTGGAGGGAATAAGATGTATTCTAATTATTCACATAATCTTGAAGATAATTATTGATCTTTTAGTTATTTTGTTTTATGCTTATTTACTTTACGATATAATTATTTAGGTTTTATATTTTATATATTTATTTTGTTTAACATGATTACTTATCAAATACAATCTATGATGACGATTTATGCTTAGCAGAAGCATAAGAAATATTTTCTCATTTAAATGCAAGAGAAAAATGTGAGTACCATATCTCAGAGTACTGAAAATATTGATGCTCCGAAAGAGCAATAAATTTTTGAGAGAAAGCACATTATGAAATATGCATAATATAAATATTGTAATACCGCTAATGGTAATACTATTGTCACCACTAGAAGTGGAAATTTTAAGAGAGTGATATGAGTTACCAAAATAATACTTTGGGAATTATAGATAACATATGTTATCAATTGGCATATGAAATAAGTCATTGTGGATATAAATTCTGGTAGCAAAAAAATTAGTTGAAAGCTCTAAAAGAGTTATATATTGCTACCAAACGAATAATTTTCATTGAAAGCTCCAGAAGAGCTAAAAATATATTCCTATTCAAAGGAACATTTTTTGTGTGGAAATGTTTGTACTAAACATATACGAGTGAGATTGAATCACATGTTATGGTAAACAAGAAGTTTATAAATTCAAAAATATATATACACATATATAGTTGGCATGATCGGTTAGACCATCTTGATCAATAACGATGCAACAATTATTGAGATTTGCATGCACATATACTAAAAGAATATGAAGTTCTTGTGGTGCATGTTCTAAAAGGAATTGATTAAATTCCATTTACTAAAAGAACCTGAACTTCTTGTGTTGTTTGTTCTCAAAAGAATTAATTAAGATTCCACTTACCAAAAGAATTTGAAGTTCTTGTACTAAAGTTGACACAACATGCCTTGCATATCTGAATGAAATATGAGCTCATATATCCACAAATGTAAAAAGTTATTATATGATTCTAGTAGATACATCTACATATATTTTATCAACTTAGAAACAGAAGTTTGTGAGATTGATTAGAAAAATATTCAGATTATGTAATTAGACTATACGTCTTGCAAAATCTAGTGGGTTTATATTTTAGGCTATATTAGCTGAAATAACTATTACAAAGCCTGTTGATTATGAAAAATATAGTTTAACAAAATTTTAATTGGATGCCTCCTATTTAATAGCTAAACTATGAGAACAAAACATTTATTTTCTATATGGTATTTCATAAATAGCAGCATTTATACGCATCAAGCCAACGAGTTATAATAAACTCCCCGTTATGATTGGTTTTTGGTTAGAAGCCATACATTTCCCATTTTATAATTTTTGAATGTGAGATATATAGTTAAATTGCTCCACCACAACGCACAAAAAATAGGTAAATAAAAAGGGTTGAGAATATATATTGAGTATGAGTCTCCTTTTATGTTTAAATTCTTAAACATTAATTGGAAAATCATTTATGAGATAATTTTTCTCAACATCAGGGGGAGAGAATAATCAGCTGGATAAAGAAGGAAAATAAATTATCATTATCTAGATCCTCATATATGAACTAAAAGTTCATAAGATAATTCATGTTATTTTATGTCAACTGCCAGACATATTTACTGACCCAATGAGAGTAATCAAGTCTCATATATCAGCTAAGATGCTCTAATTTGAATTACATGTTAGAGCTAATTGATGTAAATCATGCCTGAAGCATGATACTTGAAACTGATTCCAATGATTATGTTACATACTTGTGTTTATGATCTGCATGAAGCATGGTAGAGTAGAGGTGTATCCACTGAGCTTTATGAGCTCAGCGTTGGAAATCGTTGTTTTCTTACGCATGTTTTTAGGTGATTGTGTTGCATTCAAAGAAACCCCATCGGAGTAGGACTTCAGTTCATCAATGTGATAAAGAGTACAATAATTAGGCTTGTCGGGCAATGTATTCATAGGACCCTTGATTTATGTCTGTAACTTTATTGGATTTGTTAATCATGTCGAATGTTTTTAATTAATTTTTTTAAATTGGAGCTCCCATGCAAACGATTTAACTATTTTGTATTGACTTATTCCCAAAACATTGTTGGATTTAGGATTTGCTTATATTTCTAGCTAAATCTAGTTGCAAAATTTTATTGATAGATTGGGCTTGAGGCCCAAATGTGATGTCGGGTTTAGGGCATTACATGTTTAAACAGTCAAATCTACTAATTTGGATGTTTGGTAAGCAAATGATTGTAATGAATTGGAGTGAAACCTCCCGATTTGAATTTTCTTTTTAGGATTTTTTTTTTGGGTTAGAGAAATGTATATAAAAATTGTAAAGACTCTTTTGTCCTTTACAATTATAATTTTTTTAAATAACTAATAAAATTAAAAAAGATATTTTCATAAATAATAAATTAATATATTAGTATATACATCTAAATTTAATAATTAATAAAATTATATTTAAAATATACTTTGATAAATAATACTTTAATAAATAAGAAATCAATATATACATCTAAATTTCGTAAATAAGAAATTAATATATATATATATATCCTTCAAATATGCATAGTAACATTATATTAAAAAAATAATTTTCATAATCTAATTAATATTAATAGATACAAAATATTGATAACTAAAATTATTGAAATAAGTATTGTATATAATCATGTTCTTATATGTTATTTTGCTTGTTCAAATAATCAAATAACTATAAGCTATCAATTAATTTCACCAAACAGTTTTATACAATCAACTAATGTAATCCGCTAGTGAAATTAGCTAATGCAATATGCTATCAACTATCAACTAATATGATTTGTTATTAGCTATTAGCTATCCGCTTATTGTCAAACAGAGCCGTAATTTTTTTATACAACTTATATAACAAATAATAACTCTAAAAGACATGTGTAATAATGATTTTTTAACTAAGTAAAAGTAGTGTATTTTGTGTATATTCTTTAGACTAATTAGATTGGATTAAAAATCTATCAGTTCCATAAATTTTATGAAAATATTATAAATGTTATGAAGAATTGTATTTGAGAACCAAATAAAGAAGACAGGTTAGAACCCAATTTGTAAAACACAAGTAGGCTGTAAAAGTGGAGCCCAATCCGAAACCCTAAAACCCCAAAATCTCAGCTAAAACCATTTCCTTATAAGTTCACCTAAAACCCCAATCGCTGCCGTCTCCATTATCCAGCGTCTCCAAGCTCCAAATCTCATCATCTCTCCTTAAGGTACGTCTTTTCTTCATTATTTGCTTTATCCTTTTATGTTTGTATTAGCACACATCGAAGGCTTGCAGGCGATTGTTTTACTGAAAACCTGCGAGCTCAATAGCTGTGCAATATCATGAGTATCATCCCCTTCAAAAATTTATCATTTTGATAAATACCCATTATTTATCTCGAGGTTTGAATGGTTGATGATTACATTTTCTTAATACCCAATTTTTTTTTTTTTGCAGATTCAGTGGTTCAGGTTATTTCCCCCCTTTTTTCGTAGTGAAAGATTTGGTTAATTCAGAATGTTATGTTGAAAACTTGTGCATTTCAAAGTGGGATGCAGATGTTTTGTTTGACTATTTTTTTTTGGGTCTGTGTTCAATGGTTCATTTCTCTTAGAATAAGACCATGTAACTTGTGACACTCTCAAGTAGGGGTGGGCAAAACTGAATTATTCGACTTATTGCCCCGTGAAAAAAATTGACTCATTTTTTATTTGACTTCTAATTTCATAAACTTTAACTAACTCGAAAAATTTTAAATAAAATTTGAGTTATAAAATAAAAATTCGAATAACTCAAAATTTTTAGTAATTAGTTGATAATTTTTAAATTCGAGTCAAGTCTGTCAAATTATGCCGATATTTTACGTATATTATATGTGAAAGTATGAAAAATATATATCTATATTATATATAGATATAGAAAGTCATTTAAATTGGAATTAATATATATTGTAACGTAAATTGTTTTTCAGTGGTAAAGAAGACAAAGTAACGGTTCGCTGATCACCGCAGACGTGCTACTGTTGTGCTCCTTCTCTTGTTGTATAATGCGAGATAAACGTTCAATGTTTCTCAAGCATCATAAGAGCGCAAAAAACTATCTTGAGAAAATTGTAATTTTACATGCTTCAATAAATCTGTTCAATTGAGAGTATCTGCACCGTAAAAATCGGATGATTTTCGCCCAATTAGTCTTGTGGGGTGGGGGTGGGGGGCGTTTAAAAAATTCTAGCAAACAGGCTATCCGGATGCATGGAAGATATTATCAGCGAAAATCAATTTACCTTCATAAAAGGGAGGGAAATTCTGGACTGTTCATTGGTCGCTAATGAAGTGATCGATCACGTTAAGAGAAGTGGAATGGAAGGGTTGATATTCAAGGCGGATTTCAGAAAGGCGGATGACACGGTGAAGTGGGATTTTTTGGATCTAATGATGCGGAAGTTGGGTTTCGGATCGAAATGGAGAGGTTGGATCAGATTGTGCATATCCACAGCTTCAATATCGGTGTTTGTGAATGGATCACCTACTGAGAGATTTAGGATTAAAAGAGGGTTGAGACAAGGGTGCCCACTTTCACCCTTCCTGTTTAACATCGTAGCAGAAGGTTTGAGCATGGTTCTTGCAAAAGCAGCAAAGAAAAGTTTTTTCAGTGGCATGAAGATTGGATTGACAAAAATGGATGTGACACATTTACAATTTGCAGACGATTTAATTATCTTCTGCGGGGCCAGCCTTTCGCAAGTGCGAAATGTCAAAAGAATCTTGAGATGTTTCGAATTAGCAGCGGGACTGAAGTTGAACCTAATAAAATCTGCATTGTTTGGAATAAATATTGAAGCAGAGATACTCCAGTCCTGGGCGAGTCTTCTCAAATGTTCAGCTGGAACCTTACCTACATCGTATCTTGGTCTTCCATTGGGTCACCCAAAAAATTCCCCCTCCCTTTGGAAACCGGTCTTGGAAAGGATTAAGAATATTTTTTCTCTATGGAAAGCTCAGCTTCTATCGTTTGGAGGTAGGGTAACTTTAGTGAAGTAGGTTATGTCAAATGTACCTATTTATTATCTGTCTATCTTTCGTATGCCGGTTTCTGTATCCCGAGAGATGAATCGATTGGCATGTAACTTCATTTGGAGCGAGCAGGACGGGAAGAGAATTCATTGGATCCGGTGGGAAACTTTATGCCCCCCCCAAAACACCTTGGTGGTTTGGGGCTGATAGATTTTAAATTAAAAAATAGTGCCTTACTGTACAAGTGGATCTGGAGATATGGAACCGAAAGAGATTTTTTGTGGAGGAAAGTTATCAATGCAAAGTATGATCGAGGGCGTATTTGCCTTCTGCCATCAAATGCTACAGATCATAATAAATCATGGCTATGGAAGGACATCATCAAACCACTAAAATCAACAAGGGTTGAGTCAGACCCATTTGTTTCGAACATTTTGCTTCGTGTAGGTGATGGGAAAACACTGGATTTTTGGGATTCTAATTGGGCCAATAAGTGTTGTCTGAAATCACTCTTTCCTCGTATTTATGCCCTTGGCTTGAAAAAATATGAGAAAATTGTCGAATTTGGTCATTGGGACAACAATGAGTGGAAATGGGAGATTCAATTACGAAGGCCCCTCTTTGATTGGGAATTAAAGGTGTGGGAAGCTTTCCTCCGAACCTTAGCAGAAACCAGAATGGGTTGCATCCCGGCAGACTGTATTAGATGGTCGAAGTCCTCTTCTGGTAACTATTCAACAAAACACTTTGTCTCTTATTTTTATGACAACAATGGACCAGTTGATCAATGCTGGGAAAAAGTCTGGACTGGTATGGTTCCTTTCAACATTGAATACTTCATATGGAAAATCCTTCATGGCCGCGTCCCCACCAAGGCAGCCCTGGTTAGGAGAGGAGTCTCAAGCATCCAGAATACCAACTGTGTTATGTGTTCCAACGAGGAGGAGTCTTCGAATCACTTATTTTTCAAGTGTAATTTCGAGTGGAAAATCTGGAATAAATGGAGGAACTTGTGGGGTGCACAATATGCTATTCCATTGGCGGCTTTTGATTTTTTCAATTCGTGGATGTGTAGTTGCCCAGCTGCAAATTTACAACCGCTATGGTTCATTACGTTCTGTGCCATATCTTGGTCATTGTGGCTATTCAGGAATGAGGTGATCTTTAGAGGTAAAAGTTTAAATGAAGTTCTCGTGTTTGACACGATCTTGTTGAGAATAGGGTGGTGGATGAAAGCAAAATGGCCTGAATCTAACGTAAGTATAAACGATTTTGTTAAGGATCCTACGGTTTGGTCTTTACCCAAGGTGACTAAAGTAGTGGTGCAGAAAGATGCTTGGTCAGCTCCCCTACCTGGCCAGGTGAAATTCAATACGGACGGCACAGTGCAAGGGACTCTGGGACAAGCGGGTATTGGAGGAGTGCTGAGAAATCATCTGGGTACAATACTGGTTGAATTTTCGAGATAAATTGGCGTCTCGGATCCCGCTTCAGCTGAGTTAGTAGCGATAAAAGAGGCAGTTTCATTATTCACAAACTCACAATGGTCGAAAGAGTGCCACCTGGTCCTAGAGTCTGACTCTACCAATATAGTTTACTGGATTAGAAGACCTGATTGTGCCCCTGCTCCCTTTAAAAATTTGGTGCAGTCTTGTCTGGAACTGGTGGCTCGCGTATTAGTGGCTGTATCAGTCTCGAGAAGCGCTGCAAAACCTGGGATTTCGGGTTTATGGATCCCACCTCTGGAATGTTTGAAATATAATATGGATGGGGCAATAGTTAGGGATGAGGGTAGAGAAGGCATTGGTGGTCTACTTAAAGATGAGAAAGATGGAAAAGTATGTGGATCAGGCATACACCCAGATGCTTCAATGTAGAGGCAAATTCACCTGCGATAGAGGGGACTGGGTAATTGCAGGTTTCGGTTAGGGACTCCTTGTGAATGATGAAGACTTTGCTATTGTGGGAGGTGGTTATTTTGGGAGGTTTTAACTGGACTGTGTTTTGGTAATGAGGTCTAGGTAGGTGCTGCTTTTGCATGGCCATGTGCAGTCTGAAACCTTTGTGTGTTAGCTGTTGAAGTGTAGTATTTTTTGGTTTCGAAAGGATGGCTTGTAGACCTTGTTTATTGTATTAAACTCTTATCATTGATTCGATGCACTCTTTTTTTTCATTTAAGTTTAGGGATGTTTTTTAACGAGGCTCGAATCAATATTTCCCTTCTGTATGATTTTCTAAACTTGTAATCATACATCTACCTTTCAGAAAAAAATTGAGTTACAGTCTACTTTTAAATATTTTATTTGATCCATTTTAATTTTTGCTAAACATTTTATTCCTGGCAATATTGGAGTAGTTATGTCCAACATTGGAATGGTGCCATCCACTCAATTTGATCTTATAATTTGGATATTGTGATCACGTGGAAGAAGCCGTCGTCTTGTGAGCTGATGTTAAACTCGATAGCTCTGTGTGAACATATTCAAGCATGGCAGCAACGGGAGGAAGATCCGAATGCCTGGTTTTATTCAATTATATTTTATTTAATTTTTGTTTTTCAGTTTCAGATTTATTTATAGTTAATTTCGATCTAATAATAATATTATTATTATTTAATTTAAAAGTTTGAATTTTATAATTAAGCATTTATTAAAGAATATCATGTCTTTTTACTAATAATTTCTTTTGAGAAATTTATTGAGACAAACATGATACCCAGATAAAATCTTGATTTGTTTTGGAAACTATAATCTCTTAAATATTTTATTTCAAGATTTAATTCTTGTTGTTTTAACGATTTTACTTGATCTTCTTTTCCAAACAAGAAACAATGAAAATTTTTTCGGTTTGCAAATTGAGATCTCGTAAATATTTTGTTTTAGGATTTAATTTCTTCCATTTCAACTGGTTTACTTGATTTCTTTTTCCAAACAATAGGCAGTCTGAACAAATCTATTTTATTCAATTTTACTGTGGACAAATTTATTTTAATAGAAATTGTCATTGGAAGTAACATTGGTTACTAATTTTATTTTAGAATATTAATTATGTTGGATAACAAAATCGAAATAACATAGAATTGATTTGCTACTTATTACAGAATTATTGTTAATTCTGGTTCGAAGAATGAAAAACTCTTAAATAGATAATTGAAAATCTATTTGAGAATGCATGTCTAGGATTAGTTTTTGAAAGAGCCATGGTATTTAAGCGTGTCTAGTGCACCTCCTTTCTTTCATGCTAACAGACATCGTGCATTGTTCATTATTGAGATTTCTATTATACCATGTGAACTTTATTTTTTTGGGTGAGGTTAGTTTACTAAATTCTGATTTTGTTTTTCCAGTTCCAGTTATGACTATGAGTCATAATAGAGGTACAACAAAAAGGCACAAAAAAGTTGTCAACCTTAATATTGCCAAGGCAAACATGATGGAAGTCAATAAGGATTTCAAAAGAGACATAACGAATGAGGACAATGTTGTGGAAGAAATTTACAAGCAAGTATTTGATATGGATATATGTGCTATGATTTCTGAAGTTAACATGACAGACTCAGATACAAGAGAATGGCGGGTTAATATTGGTGCCACACGTCACATCTGTAATGACAAGGACTCATTCGTTGAGTTGATTCACAGTGAGAATGGAAAAAAACTCTACATGAGCAATGATGCAACTTTCAAGATTAAGGGGAAGGGAACTGTAATTTTGAATATGACTTCGGGCAAAGAGTTGAAGCTTCAAAATGTATTGTATGTACTTGGCATACAAAAGAACATTATTTCTGGGACACTCCTAAGTATGCATGGCTTTAGGATGATGTTTGAATCCCATAAGTTAGTTTTGTCAAAAAGATGAATATTTGTGAGAAAATGATATGTATTGAATGACATGTGGAAACTCAATACTGTCTCTGTAAAAGCAAAAACGATTAATAAGAAAAATATTTCTTCTTTTATTTATATGCTTGAGTCGCATGATATAGGCTCAAACATGTTAATTATGATACCTTGCGTAGGTTAATTAACTTGGAGCATATTCCTTCGCTTCACATTAATTATAATCATAAATTTAAAACTTGTGTTGAGGAAAAATTAACGTCTTCATTTCAAACTGCTGAAAGAAGTACAAAACCTCTTGATCTAATAGATAGAGATGTTTGTGACTTAAAGTTTATCCAAACTAGAGGAGGAAATAAATATTTTATTACCTTCATTGATGATATCACAAAATAATGTTATGTATATTTGCTTAAGGGCAAAGATGATATTATTCACGAAGATTAAGATGATAAGAAGTAATCGTGGTGGTGAATATGTTGAATCGTTTGGTTACTAATGTGCACAATATGATATTATTTACGAAATAGCACCAATGCACTCTCCTCAATTTAATGGAGTAGTCGAACAGAAAAAATCAAATTCTAAAGAAAATGATAAACGCTTTGCTAGGAAACTCTAGGTTATCACATAACATGTGAGAAAGTTATTCCGTCAGTTAATTATCTTTTAAGTAATAAGAAGCATGGATCTTAGGTGACGGAAACAGGTATCTTATCGAATTCACATAGGTGGCGCCACAGACTTAGAGGTGGTGGTGGATTTATTACTGGTGGTGGAGGAGGAGGTTGTCGAGGAGATGGGGGCAGATTTTTTAAGCAATAATGAGCATGGATCTTAGGTGACGGCGGTGCAGACAGTCGCAGAGTCTTCCTCCAAACAACTCTCAACCTATTTGAAAATTCTTGAAAATGATTTGGATCCGAAACAGATTGAACGGCCTCAACTGTGAGATTAAGCTGTGAAAACATAAGGGCGTTGATGAGCAAGAAAGCAAGCAGCCAAGCATTGACATCCATTTTTCTGATTCCCCCCATGGTTTTAACTCTAACGGGGCCATTTCTTTTTACTTAGTTAATTCTATCATCTAATTATAATATGACACGTGCCCTGCTTTTTATTTATTTAGTTTTTAAATTTCTTAAAAAATCCTAAGTTTTAGCTTTTTTCAATCAAACCTTCAAATCATATCTCTCTCACCATTCGGCATCCCAACACGTCGATGGTTCACATTTCACCGTCCAAGCGTCGCATACCTCAACGTTCGACATTCCTCACCCTCTAGGTCGGTCAGAAACTCAATCGGTCATTTTTTTCTTCATTGTTGAATGTTCATTAACGGAGCAATCGACGGTTCATTCGTCGGTTTTCGACGACGAGATGATAAATTTTTAGTCGCGGTGGTTCGAAAAAGGGAATGATGGCTAGTGGTTGTTGAATCGGTGATGGGAGAGATGAATTTAGGGATTTGTGGTTAGGGTTTGGGGTTATTTAGAAAAATTAAAGGTTTTGGGTTTTTTTTATAAAATTAAAGATTTTTTTTTTTAAATAAAGATTAAAGAAAATAATAGAAATATGCTATGTATTGCATTTTTATTGGATAACGAAAAAATTTTAATGTCTTTCACGGAAAAACCTGATTTGGGTTATAGAATGAAACGTTAGACATCAATTTGACCCGAAATAAAGTGTAGGCACCTAACTGAATAAAAGGTATAATTTGGGCACCTTTCTGACATTTAATACTTTTTTAAAATATCCAGAATAAATGTTTTAGGTAGTTGTTTAGAACATAAATTTTAAAATTTATGGACCGACCGAAATTTCAACTATGGTAATGTAGATTTTGAATAGTCTTAAGATAATTACAATGTATTTTATGTTTATCTTTTCTAATCATTTGATAAACCATACATATTTTACAAACGAAGCTGCTTAAACTTGATTCTCCGAACATAAACATAATCATCTTTTTTTACTAAGATCTATAGTTGGGTTCTGCTTATAATAACGATTTAAATATGTGAGATGTATAATAAAGGAATGGGAACATGTGACTGATGAGTGATGAACCACACCAGGGGTGTTTATTGGGTTGAGCAGCTTATAAACTACTCGAGTTCGACTCGTTCAAAACTCAGCTAATGCTCGACTCGAGTTAACTTAACTCGAAATCGAGTTTGACTCGAGATTTTAGTGAGTCAAGTAAGGCCCAACTCGACTCGATAAATTCGTGAGCAGCTTGTTATTTTTTTAATAAATTCTTTTGTGACTTTTTGGTGACTACCTTAAAAAAGCATGTTCCAAGAAATTTAAATACTAGTTGAAAATTCTAGAAAAGTTCAATAAATTGCTAGGTAATTTACCCATGAAATTTTGATTTTAACTTTTGTAACGTTTTATATTTCCCAAGAATTAAAAAAAGTTAATTTGTATTAATAAAAAATTAAATTATAATAACGAATCTTTCTTTTTTTTTATTAAAGTCTTTCTTTTTTTTATTATTACTTTTTATATAAAAATAAAAAAGAGGAAAAGTCTTCATTTTTCACTTCTCATATAAAAAATACGATTGAAAGTTAAAACTCTGAAATTTCTAAGGCATTCTCTCCTTTGTTGTTCATGGAAGATTGTTGAGAAACTAAAAATAATTTCACACTCGAATATCGACTTCATCTCTAACTCGGTCATGACATGTTCAGTTATTTATCCCCTCGTATCTCACACTTTTTTCTTCTTCTGATATTCTATGTTTATATTAAGCTTTACTAGGATCACTAGATTTTACCTATATTAAAAAAGGTAAAAAAATTTGACGAGTTTAACGAGCAACGGATTTTTTCATGAGCACATGACGAGCAAAATTTTATCGAGCTTAACGAGCAATAAATCGAGTCGAACAACGAAATTTTTTAAGATTCGATTTTTTAACGAGCACAAGTCAAACACTACTCTACTCACGATCGACTCGCTCAATAAACAACCTTAGACCGCACCATCTATTGACTTAAATATATCTGGTGCATTAATTAAATCCTCAACCCCACCGAATTTCAAAATACTACACCTAAACTAGATTTAATAATTCATGCTTCGCTGTTATCACGTGTCTTTGTATCAGCAATCTTTTATTTGTATATTTTAATATAATATATCATACTTGATAATTATGAGCATAGTTTTACTTTCATTACTGTATTTGTTGTTAAAAAATGCCAATGTGGTACATCAAAATCTTTATTTTGAAATTGGTAGCTGTTGTAAAGGTTGAGTTTTTGATGGAAGGAGAAGTTGCTGGTCAATCATAACGGTGAAAATATTTCGTTTGGTCGGAAAATTAACATAGTTCAATTTAAAGCTGATCTTATGATTGACAATAACAAATAATAAAATTTTAGCTTTAAATTTCGATTGAGATTTGAGAAAATTAAAAGATTTTTCGATAAAAAATAGTTCGATGATTATTTCGAACATAAAGACCAACAAATGATGATATAAACGACGATTGAAAGAGCTAACAATCCAATTAAAAATAAAATATATAATCAAATAGAATATTTCTAAGTTTTTGTTACTATATTAGATATAAAATATAAAAAATAAAAACCTAATGGCATATTAAATAAAAATAAAATTTATTTCGATCGAGAAAATTATATATTTTTAACATACAAGTTGAGAAGTGAACCGAATTGAATAACAACAAATTAAACCCGAAATGAATTTAGTAAAATTAAATTGAAATCATATGGAATCGTTTTTTCCAGTGTCCTCATTGGGTTTCAAAACAACCTTTTAACTTTCAAGGGTTGAGCTTGGGGATCATAAAGTTCTATCTCTCGTTGATTGAGTGATTGCAGTGATCTTGCATTCTCTTCGGCATACTGAAACATAATCAAAAGAATCATTGAATTACAAACAAAAACATGCATATTTTCTTGGGAATTTCCAAGTATTTAAGATCAACCATCAAATTACAAAGTAATGTCACTTACATCATGGACAGCTTCTCGAATTGCGTGCACTTGTTCCTTTGAAACAGATGCTGTCTGGAGTATATAGTTCAAAATTGTCTTAGATTTAGACCAGGAATTAAAAGAGACAACTATTAGACTTTGATACCTGTCTGTTAATGATCCAAGTGACACCTTCAGTGCAAGGAGGGACAGTCAAAGAACCAATGTATTTATAGAACTTATTGCAACCCCTTTCGATCAGGCTTGGATCTATCAGTCCCGTTGGCTTTTCATGGATTTGATCAATCATTGTAGTAATGTTGCCTACCAGTTGAAACATTTTCTTATGTAAATTAATGATATTTGATTCGAATTTAAAGGCCAAGATATGGGGAAATTTATTTTTTATTTTTGCTTTACCAAGGAAAGGAAATTATCAGGCAATCCAAAGTCGTAAAGAAGTCCAACGACAACAGTATTGTTCTTCACGTTAGGCTCATTGGATTGGTGCACCATATGTAGCTCCAAGGCATACCTAATTATCATGTAAAAGATATATGTATGTATAAAGGTTGTGATTTTGGGTATAGGCTTTTAAGTGTTTAAAGGAGAGAGATGAAAAAAGTGGGAGAGTGCACCTTGTTCCATTAATGGTATGTTCACCAATGAGTTTGTTGAAGAAAGTATTCGGTGCCATTGATTTTGATTGAACCTGCATCCTTCCTTATTCGGTCACTGAAGCTGCATATTCATAGTCGATTACAATCAATATTGTTGTCAAGAACAAACATGTGATATAGAACTTATTTGATTTCTTACCGAAATATCATGGCCTCTGTTCTTGATGATTGACTGCGCAGGCTTGTACATCATCTGCAACTCTTCGGATTTATGGAATACCTTCACCCTGTCACTTGTCATATCGATTGGGGATTGCAAATTTCCAGTTTTGCAAGCATTCCATTCTTTCTTAAGTTCTCCCCAATGCTTTGGTCCTTTCCCATTCGACTCTAAGTAATCAAATTCCCTCTCATCCTCTGCAATCATATTTATATTCATATATTCACATATCAATCAATAATGTATGCAAATCCAAAACAAAAGTAATAATATGTTTTTGACATTACCAACTTCTTGAGCCAAAACTGAAGTACAGTAGCAAAGAAACCCCACCAAAATGATGAGAAAAGTTGAAACCAAAGTGGTGTTTCTTTGGTACTTCATGTTTTGATCTTTCCAAGGCTGGAAACCCAATGAAATTAACCAACAAGCATTGAAAATGGCCAGCACAATCCACATTTTGTCTAAAACATGAAATTGGCCAGCACAACTCTGAATGGATCTCATTGAAACAGATGAAGCTTTGAATAACGTAAGGGTTAGTTTCATTTAGTTCTATACTTTAGGTCTAAGGGTAACTAAAATGAGCTAGTGTTTCAATAGTTAAATCTACAACCTTGCTGTAACTGATCACAACATTATTTAAATAATTATTTTACATCTTTTCCAAATATATTAGTTGAAACACTAGAAACAATAGCTTGGTTGGAATTAAAGCCTTTTGTACAACAACTACTGGAGGCTTTGATGCCCAGTTCTAATGCAAAATGGCCTTCCAAGTTACAATAAGGAGGGAACTTTGAGAAGATAAGCCGACGAAGGGTGCTAGGGTCAGGTGAACTATCATTTGTTCACCTAAGTTTAAGGGTGGCCTCGGTTTAAAAGACCTCAAAACATGAAATCAAATTTGTCTTATTGGCTTGATTAGGAAGGTTCTGCGCAAAGAAGGCTCTATTTGGGTAGCATGGATTCATGCATATGTCATTAAGTGCAATTCTTTTTGGCAGCTCTTACGCCCCCAAAATGCTAGTTGGACTTGGAGGAATTTATTGCAATTAAGGGGTAGGGCTCATTTGATTGAAAGATTGCTAGGTGATTCCTTTTCTAATGCTCGTATGATATGGAATGAGTTGAGAATTCATAGAGATAAGGTTCTTAGGAGAGGCTCGTATGGCATTCGGGGCATATCCCAAAATTCTCGGTAATCTCTTGGATTGCAACCTTTAATAAACTGCCTACGAGGGATAGAGCACTACCATTTGGCATGAACATTGATAGTGTATTTGGTTTATGTTTGTCTGAAATTGAGTCCCGTGACCATCTTTTCTTCTCTTGTATGTTATCTAAGCGAGCCTGGGAGGGAATTTTGCAGCTCAGTCAATTGAGAAGACTTGTCTTGAGCTAGAACCAAGAATTGCAATGGGCAAGCTGCAGTTTTAAAGGGAGGTCTCTGCGTTCAATCGTGATGAAGTTAGCTTGGAATTGCTCCATTGCTTTGATATGGAGGCAAGAGTTGGGGTGAGAATTCGATCTTTTGTTAGTGGAGTTGACGAGTTCTAGTTTATTTGAATTTTTTTCGAGTTGAGTTTATGATATTATGATTCGATTTGGGATGATTTCATTGTAAAAAAATGGAATGAAGTCAGTAAGGTGCTAATCAAGTGTTTGCTTTGAGATGAGACCAATCAAGTCAGTTTAATGTATTGTCAAAAAAAAAAAAAAAAAAAGTCAGTTTAACTCAAATTTTCATTGAATGCCAGGGTTTGTTCTTAGCCACAATTTAGTAGTATTTATTTGTAATCCGAAAACAAAATAATGTAGAAGCAAACTTAGCTCAGTTTGCGGTTTTTGAAGAAGCTTGCTTGGAAAGTTCAAAACTTCAAACTCGGCAACTGAAACGATACTTTCAGAAAAGCCTGCTGCCAAAACGACACCGTATTCGTGAACAAAGTTACAAAAGGGAATCTTCTTCTTCGATCTTCTTCAAATCCTCACGCTCATCAACGTTTAAATCCAAACTTAATTCAATCCAACAGAAATAAAAATCCAAAGTAGTTCTTGTTTTCTCGAGAAACTACGGATCGTTTTCTCGAGAAAAGAAGATTTGAATAATATGGAACTCTCAAAGTTCTTGCTCCTGTTTCTGTTCCTTATGATTACGATCCAATCCAAGGCGTTGTTGGGGGTTAAAGCTCAAACTTCAAAGGATGAAGCTTATGTGACGCTGCTTTACGGAGATGAGTTCCTATTGGGGGTTAGGGTTTTGGGGAAATCGATAAAGAACACTGGATCATCTAAGGACATGGTCGTTTTGGTCTCTGATGGCGTCTCTGATTATGCCAAGAAACTTCTCAAGGTAAAAATTTTGCGATCCGTTTCCTTTTCTGTTAATATCCCAAGAAAAATTAGTACCTCAAAGTTAGTTACTTCACGGTTTTCTGTAAGAACTAAAATCGCTTCTTTTTCATTGCTGTTTATAGAAAACTTGTAAGCTATATAATTTTTGCTCTGTTAGCTAAATTCACTTCCTCTTCATTTCTATTTATGGAAGCTTGTAAGCTATATAATTAATGCTCTGTTAGTTTGTTAGCAATTTCATTTTTGGTATATGAAAGTGAAGTTTTAGTTTTTGATGCCTGTTTCAACTTTTTTTTTCCCTTTGGTGGATAATTGGGCAGGCTGATGGATGGATAGTGGAGAAGATAAGTTTATTGGAGAATCCAAATCAAGTTCGGCCAAAGAGGTTTTGGGGTGTTTACACCAAATTGAAAATTTTTAATATGACTAACTACAAGAAAGGTAAAAAAACAAATCCTTTTTTGGTTTCTTTATTGTTCATTTTTCTGTTGATTAGAGAACATGTATAGGTGGGATTAAGGATGAATATAATTGGGTTTAGCTTATATTTGGCGTACTACCACTATGTCTGCTCTGTATAAGCTTTACAGATGGTAAATCTATGTTATACGAACTTGTCATTTCCCTTAGGTATTCATGTCCAACCCATATCCAAATATGGGCGTGGGTGGGGGGTAATTCCATAAAATATATGGAAAACTTAGAAAAATGTTTAGCATACATGAGTTGGACACATACCTGACACAATGACTCTTCTGAGCTCAGGTTACATAACTGTCAATAAATGCCTTGTGACCGTTTCTTATAACGAGCAAATTTAGACCATTAAATTCCTTGAAACTAAACACAACTAAGATTTCAATGGAAGTTTTAAATGTTTGGGCATTTTAAAGCTTTCTCCTTAATGAGGTGGATGGTTGGAATTTACGAACATATACATTGCATACTAGATTGGTCATATCCTAGTTTAACTTGTTTTGTTTTTCAAGAGTAAAATCTAGAATTTGAAAATATGTTTTATTTAATTTCCATGACAAATTTCAAAAAACAAAAAACTTCCACGAGAAGATTATCCTTGTCTGGCTGGAACCAAAATTTAGAATATTATTACTTTAGTTTTGTTACACCTCTAGCTATTCTAGATTTTGAGTCCATTATTCCTTCTATTGCAATGCTTCTTCTGGTTCATTGCATTGTTTCAAACTTGGAATTTGCTTGTGTAGTTGTATATCTTGATGCGGATACTATTGTAGTCAAAAGCATCGAAGATCTCTTTAAATGTGAGAAATTCTGTGCCAATTTGAAGCATTCTGAGAGGCTGAATTCAGGAGTCATGGTAGTGGAACCATCTGAAGCTGTTTTCAATGACATGATAGGCAAAGTTAAAACTTTGCCTTCTTATACCGGAGGAGATCAGGGGTTTCTGAATTCTTATTACTCTGATTTTCCAAATGCACATGTTTTTGATCCTAATATGCCTCCGGAGGTGTTGAAATCCCGACCTGCTCCCAAGATGGAGCGTCTCTCCACCCTATATAATGCTGATGTTGGTCTTTACATGCTTGCCAACAAGGTACAACGACAAAGATCAATGCTAGTATTATGTTTTAACTTTATGTCATGCTTCTGTACCGTTGTCAGTCTCGTTCCACATGTTGCATGTTGAGTTACTAAAGTTAACAAAGAAATTAAGTTTAGTTTCATTAGTAAAAATATTAGAATAAATCCCCCTTTAAAAATGTTTGGAGAGAAACTTGGTTTGGTTCAATCATTCATTAATTTTAACAGGAGAAGAAAATGCATTTTCAACAATTAGGAAGAGCAGAATATTGCGGATTGCTACTTCTTATCTGTCGATCTTTACCTTGTAATCAAGCAGTTGAGATTCACAATATGTTAAATATAGAATTATGATTGATATTAAATTCCTTTCTTTTGCTGTATTTGAATCCTCACTTTATCCATTATGATGATCAACTGTTGTAGGTTTTTGTTGTTTTTAGATCACAAGGGGATTAGAATCATTAGATCATGTATTTGAATCCTCATTTTATTTATGCATTATGACGACAGGCTTTTGTAGACTTTCTCCTGCTTTTAGATCATGAATGGATTTGTTTCCATTCTTTTCTTTTGTTGTCTTGGGGGCTATATCATGATGAAATTTATACGATTCTAAGAAAGGAAACAAAGTCTTGCTTTAAAGTATTATAATATTTATTTCCTGGTTAACTGTCCTTATCCCTTTATACATTATTTTGCAGTGGATGGTAGATGAGAGTGAACTTCGTGTTATTCACTATACTCTTGGCCCTCTTAAACCTTGGGATTGGTGGACATCTTGGCTCTTAAAACCAGTTGATGTCTGGCAGGTATTATCGGACTTCTTCACAATTTATATGAAAAGCACCGGTGTATTCCCAATCCTTTTTGCAAATTGGGATAAATGTCAAATAATTTGTTTCCGTATGCTGCAGAATGTTAGGGAACAGCTTGAAGAATCACTTCCCGGAACTGGTGGAGGCAAAAATCCGTATGACGAGTTTCTGGTCAAACTCCTCTTTGTCTTACCTTTATGTGCTCTACTTTTTTTGTACTATCGTTCTTTTCTTCAGGTTAGTGACTGTAGATGTTGCTTTTTCTGAACTCAATTCCTATATAATTGCTGTCCCGTTCCCAAACCATATTACTTTTCGGTGCAGATATGGGTTTCAATTTGCAGAACTTCATTAGGCAATCAGATCAGACACCTCTACTACATAGTTAGGTCAAGAAGAATAACTGCTTACACTGGTGTTTCTTCATCTTCCACCATTAATGCAAACAATCAAGTTAGTTCCTTCATCTTTTAAGCTGAATTGTTTCGGGTCTGATTATATGTCGTTACCCCCTTTGTTTACTGAATTTGATGTGAACTTATTAATTTACTCACTTTATTTGATTTTGGTGTGATCCAGTTTCCTAGCAACAGAGAGACCAAGGTGCCTCCCTACCTTGGTGGGATCTCAGTTTTCGTTTGTTTTATGGCTGCTGTTGTGTCCCTTGGAATTGGTATAGCAATTGTGCCTCGACAAGTGATGCCGTGGACTGGTTTATTCTTGATGTATGAGTGGACATTTACGATCTTCTTTCTTTTGTTCGGAGCTTTTCTTCATTTGATTTATCAGTGGGGAAGGAGAACTGCAACTCATTTAGGATCAGCTTCCTCTTATACAGATTCTTTTGATTCTGATTCTCAAAAAGGTTATTAACTTAGATCAAATACATAAATTATTGTGCATGATCATGATAAAAGATTATGTTAGTTCCCTTTTCTCTTTAATGTAATATTGGTTGATAATTCTTGTATGTTCTTTTCAGGTCATCAGCGGCATGCATCCTCTTGTAATGTTGCTACTTGGTACTACGGTTTCGGGATGGTGTTGTTGGCTGTTGCCGCGCCATCCTTACCATGTATTTTTGGGATCACTGCTCTGTTCTTGAGGTAATTCCTACAGACACGTTCTCGTTTTCGCATGCCTTCATGAAAGAAAACATGTTCAAGGCTTTTAACCTTTATGAAGAAACTTAAAAAAGAATATGATAAGTGATGGCGTTATCTCTTCATATTTTTGCCATCATCTATGTTGCTCAGGACCCAAATGAAAGTGTCGGGTATGGGTATATGTCCAGTTCAGGCATCATTTCTTTCCATGTTTTTTCATGACTTAGAGGATCTTTGGTCATATCTCTATATCCATGAACCGATATGCATTAGATACAGATGCCGAACATGAGTGTGGCAAGAAAAATGAAGACTCGACTATATTGCTTTAATTCTTCATATTTATTCAAGTACTTACCAATATCTGATACCTGGATATAGGTATGTATGTATGACCCTCCAAAAGACCCTTTAAGTACATTGAAGAAACGTTTAAATATGCTTGTGTCAGACATAACCATATTTGCATTCTCCCCAGAGTACGAGTAACACAGAATTGGACCAACATAGATGGTCATGGAGTTTTTTAGAAGTTATAACATTGAATCTAATGTTTGGAAATCCTTCTTTTAGCATTCTTGGATTACTCTAAATTTCATCATCCATGACATTTTTCTCACCAGATTGGGTCTAATAGTGGTTGGAGGGCTTATTTTAGCTTCTTTCATGACATATGCTTCGGAGCATCTTGCGATTCGGTCATTCTTGAAAGGTCTTGAACACTGGGACACCACACCCTCAAGAAGTGCATGTTTCCTGTGTTGAGAGAAGGCTTCAAAATGCTCTTGTTAGTTATCAAATATATTATCAGGCGCAAATATTTGTATCCAGACTCAGAGATGAGTGTCGAATACGGAGAATGAAGATGGATGCTCTTGTTCGAATATGTATTGTGCACTTGTATGCTCTAAGGGAAATGAATAGTCCAGATAACATAGGTTAATTAGCTTTGATTTTTTGTTTTAATTGTACTTTGTTTAACATACAATTACAAGGGTTGATTTGTAAGCCATCGCAAAAATTTGGTCAAATTAGAATTGTGAACTTATTTCTTTTTTATTTTATGTGATAATTTTTTGGAAAAATAATGGACAGATGCTTAAGGAATCCTTTTTATTAATAAAACCGAAACCTCATCCGCGATTTATAATATTTGACTAAATAGTTATTTTTATTTTTTTTTTGAAGCATTTTAATCTTTAATGTTTTGTTTTAGGTTTAAATGACCCTTTCATGGATGAAAACCATTAGATAACTAAGATAAATTGTTTGAAATGATGTGGTAAACTCACATTGCAGTTCATTCTCACATAACATTGACATAACAATGTCACATAAACAAATGTGTTGATTTGACAGAATAACACATTAATAGAAAAAATAATTTTATAAAATTATATAAAATACAAAATTATTTTTTTTCTGTCAACATGTCGTTTCAAATTGTTTACCCTTAACTAATAATTTTCATCTAGGGACCGTTTTGACTCAAACTAAAACTTTAAGAGTTAATATGCTGCAAAAACATATACCCCTACTAATTAGACCCTTAATAAACCTTAAATTAGACCCCTATGTTTAGACCTCCTCGAATAATCTACCCTTAATTAAAGAGAAAACTTCTTATTTTTTTATAATTAATAGAACTTTTAGGGTTAGAAAAGAAAAAAATAGACTTTAGAATTAGTTAAGTTTTTATTTATGCATGTATCCGAATTACAAGATTCAAATATTAGTGATCAAGTAAGCGCCGTTTTACGGGCGTTGTGGGGTGTTAATCATTTTCCATACGTAACCGTGCCTCCGAATCCAAGATTTCGGAATCCCTGGTTCTCTTTAGGTTTTCGGTCTACCTAGTTTAAAGATCGGGTAAATCCAATGTGTTTTTTATTTTAGGTCGAGTCCCGGCCGGGACAATGAGTGGCACTGATGTCACGTTATGCCTTGGAAATACTGAAATAAGAGTGTTGAGTTTCAATGAAGTATCTAAACTGGCCATTGTTTGAACCTACAGCAAGTTTGGGACATATTTGAGGACTTGAAGATCCTTTCTTTGAGAGAACATAGGCTAAACTTTGATTTATTCTCGGCGGCGGTGTGGCTGCTAGGATATGCAACGAGGGAGTTTAGCCTAGTGAACAAACAATTATTTTCAAGGAAGCGGTGGCTCCAATATGAACATCCTGCTCGGAATAAAGCATATCTCTTCCTTGAAGGAGCTGCAAAACTTCATGGTTTCCATGTCGGAGAAAGATTGCTTCTTGAGGGGTACAAAAAAAGGGATTCAGTTGATCCTTAGCACCGAAATAGTGAAAGCAAATGTTCCTATCAAGACTCTAGTTAGCGCAACTGGGAAAACATTCAAGTACCAAATTTTGATCATTGCAACTGGTTCCACAGTTATAAGATTGACAGATTTTGACGTGCAAGGAGCCGAGGCCAAAAACATATTTTACTTGAGAGAAATTGATGATGCTGATAAGTTGGTTGAAGCAATCGAAGCCAAGGAGAATGGCAAAGCTGTCATTGTTGGAGAAGGCTATATTGGACTTGAGCTTGGTGCAGCAATGAACATTAACAATTTTGAAGTTAGCATGGTGTTCCTTGTTGTTATCGGTGGGGATGACTCGAACATAAATGCTTGCATCCTTGCTGAAAACTTCAGGGGTAAAAATTTGAAAACTCGAATGACTGGATGCCCCAAAACCATCGATGGTGAATTGAAATACAAAGAGGTTCCAACAAGTTTTGAGCTTAATACGGCTTGCAAGATATATGCTGAAATGATTGGGAACGTAATGATAGACGCTCAATCAACTGGAAAATATTATCACTTTGTACGGCTCATGGGGTGTGCAGCTTCACACATAACTTTGGAGTGTGCCTTGCAGACTCATCCTAAATTACTATTATTGGAGAAGAGGTTGCTGCCAAGAAACTGACGCTTAAAAACGTAACATGCTACATGGTATGTCATTTGCAAACGTGCTGAACTTGGTTACAATTATGGTGTTATTCCCATTCGTGAAGGTCTCATTGACTTAATTCATGAGTTCCAACAGCTGAACTAAATGAAATTCTGGCACATTATATTGTTGACCAAGATGGCCAATGGAAGAAGAAACTTAATGATCAGTCTCTAAAGCTTTTTGAGTTCTTACCTCAAGCAATTCAAGAACAATTGATGCTTGAAAGGGATCTGCATGGAAATGTTCAAGTCGCGAAAATAGAAACAGAGAAAATGCTCAATCAAATGGTTTGAACAGAATTAGAAAAGAGGAAGCAGCAAGGTTCTTTAAAGCCAAATTTAAAGGACAGTTACACTTCTTTGGTTATGACTCAATGGTAATGAGCAAACTTGGAAAAATGAAATTGATTTGTTGGAAGAATTTTCTCGGTTGAACCTTGAGAACAAGGTTCTTTTCTCAGGAGAGGTAATGTTATGAATCCATAGCCACGTCCAGAGGTGGGTCGACAAGGATCGTTAGTTAGTAATCGAAGGGGAGAATGCGTGAGAAAAGAGCCTGCGACTTTGAAAGATTTTATTCGCTTTTAGTAAAACCGTTTAGGAAAAATCTAGTATATATATATATATATATGATAATATGTCCTTTGTACTGGCATGATGAACATTATAACAAATTCCTTTATTCTTTATCACTTCTTGTATTCTCTTCTTCCTCTTATTTCATTCTTATTCTGCAATTCCATAAATTAACAGTTTAGTGCAGGAATATATCTTGACAGATGGTCATATCGCTACGCCCATATTCGAATATATATATAGATGCAAAACACTTCGAAAAGAAATAAAGATTCAGAGCATAGTTCCAAGCTAAATGCTACTGTATAAACAGTGACATATTGTTTTATGTTATAAAATGATTAAAAACTCTGGAACATGAAGTGTTTGCATTTCGGATGTTCACATGCATATGCTATGGTTTGGCTGGATTTATTAAATCACTTCTCGAATCTAAATATGTGTCGGATACAAATATTTTAAGAAAAAAAAATGAAGAGTCAAAATAACATAAGCCTCTATATACAATGTTTTCCGACTACATGCATCCAATTGAACATTATAGCTTTATATTTTGCATCCTGATCGACATTTTTCCTTGTCAACTTTTCCACTGTTGTAATTGCCGATGGATTTTATGTAGTTCGTATTTCAAATTTCTATTTGGGCTTGAAAAAAAATCATCCCAGGGAATAAAACATTGAATCAGATGGACCAATTGAACCGAAAATCAATGATCAGTCGGATCTAAGAAATCGGAACTTTTACCGATTTGATCTCGGTCTGGCTTCTTTAGCTTTGTTGAGGCCATCTTAGGCGACGCTTATCATTGATGAGCCACACGACACTGACAGCAAGTGTAGTATACATAAGTTCATATCATTGAAAGCCTATTCTGTTCCGAGTTGCCTTTATAGACAGATTTATCAAGAAAAAATGCAACACTAGGCAATATATTTCCTGGTAAAGGTGGCAAAAGTTGGTATAAATTATGTTGAACTAGAAAAACAGCTCCCCTTTTTGCTTTGTTAGCTCCTCTTTAATTCAATGGCAACCCCATTGTTTTATTATTCCCATAGAAGTCTTCTTTGGTTTTCTTATGATAATACCGATGGCTTCTCCGTCTTCGTCAATGGTCTTGGCTTTGTCGATGGCGGCCTTTGGGTGCATTGCTGTCATCGTCGAGGCTCGAGCTTTCTTCATTTTCGGTGATTCGCTTGTTGACAGCGGCAATAATAACTACCTTGAAACCACGGCTCGTGCCGATTCTCCACCATACGGGATTGATTATCTGACGGGAAGACCCACCGGGCGTTTCTCTAATGGCCTTAACATCCCAGACCTGATTGGTTAAGTTGCTAATACTTGTTAACCGTGACTGCAATTTAAATCTGCTGTTGTTTTGTTTGTTAGCAATATAAATGTGTTTGTTTATGTCATTTGAATGCTTTGCAGGTAAGCAGATTGGTTTATCAGAATCACCATTGCCATATTTGAGCCCAGATTTTAATGGGAAAAAGCTGCTTGTTGTGCCAACTTTGCTTCAGCTGGTGTGGGAATCCTTAATGACACTGGAGTCCAATTTGTAAGTTACCAATTAAACAACATTACTTCATCGAGATGACAATGGATGATGCGGATTTAGAATTTGCAGATATTCAGATATTACATAAATTACAGATATCCGACTTATTGCTAGCTTTGCATGAATATGGATGGCATGTTTGAATTGTTTGAAGAAGAAATGGTGTCCTAAAATGTTGGAATTCCAGGTAAATATACTGAGAATGTATAGACAGTTGGAGTTATTTCAAGAATACAAGCGAAGATTGTTGGCTTCGGCCGGATCAAAGCAAGCTCGTCGACTTGTAAGCCAACCGCTCGTCCTCATCACCGTTGGCGGTAACGATTTCGTCAACAACTATTACTTGGTCTCCTTCTCTGTAAGATCCAGACAATTCAGTTTGCCTGATTATGTCAAGTTTCTCATTTCCGAGTATCAAAAACTCTTGATGGTAATTTTTTAGTATCAGAACTGATTTAGGACATCAGCTACCATGTTACTCGGATTTCTGTGTGAATGTCATACTGTACTGATCCTTTCTTAATTTTATGTTGAATTGCAGAAACTATGCAAACTAGGAGCACGAAGGGTTCTAGTGACCGGCACCGGGCCATTGGGTTGTGTTCCAGCGGAACTTGCGATGAGGGGCAACAATGGCGGATGCTCGCAAGAGCTGCAACGCGCTGCTTCCTTGTACAATCCACAACTTGTTCAAATGATAAATGGACTGAATGCTGAAATTGGCAGAGATGTATTCGTTAGTGCAAATACTCAAAGAATGCACAATGATTTCGTTTCTGGCCCCCAAGCCTTTGGTACGTACTTTCCTACAAATAAATACTCATCTCCGACATTCACATCTGTGTCGGAATGACTCTATATTTTGAAACAGGATTTACAACATCGGACACAGCATGTTGTGGGGAAGGACCTTACAATGGACTAAGTTTGTGCACTCAATTATCAAACTTATGTCCAAACAGAGCTCTGTATGCGTTTTGGGATCCATTCCATCCATCTGAGAAGGCTAACATATTGATTGTGGAGCAGATAATGACCGGCTCTAATCAATACATGCACCCCATGAATGTCAGCACTATCATGGCCTTTGATTCCAGGATCTGAAACATCAACTCTGTGTTTTCTATAGGGTGTTCTTCAATAACAACTGTCGTATGTTTTGCCTTTTGTCTTGAATGTGAGGGAATTTAGTTGGAATTGGACATGCCTTTGCAATAAATTCATGATTTGTAGTCACTAGATCGGATAATAAAAGTATTGTCTTTTGCATTTATATTGGAATTATTTAGATTCCCATATATATTTCTAAATATTATAAATTTATTTGTGATAAATTTCAATATTATCATGAAATTTTAATATTATTGAATTAAACTGCAAAATTTTCCTTAAAACAAACTTGAACAATTTATAAGTATAAGTATCTTCCTTATAGGCATAGCCTTAAAACTTCACCACTCACGTGCTATCTCCACAAGTCACGTGATCTATCTCTCTCCTCAACGTTCAATTCGAAAAAAAAAAACATTTTTTTATTTCCTTAAACCCTGTCTATGTTTCTCCCTCTTATCCACTCAATCCAAAAACAATGTCCCTTCTCTTCTCCCACGCTTTCCCTCCTTCCCTTCCATCTATCTCCGGCCACCGGAACGCCGTAGTTTTCGCCGCGATATCAACCCAAAAGCGGAAGCCATCATCCAGAAGGAAAAAGCGCCAATCCCAAGACAACAAAGACGAAGGAAATTCCACTCTCTCTTCCCCAAACGGTTCTACCGGTGTTTCGGCCCTCGAGAAATCGCTTCGTCTCACCTTCATGGAAGAGCTTATGCAAAGAGCCAGGTCCCGAGACACTTTCGGTGTATCCGATATCATTTACGACATGATCGCTGCCGGCCTCACTCCCGGCCCCAGGTCGTTCCATGGGCTTGTCGTTGCTCACGTTCTCAACGGTGATGTTGAAGGCGCGGTAAATGACCTAATTTTCCCGTGCAAATTTTCTCCGGTTTTTTGAATTTTTTGGATGAAATTTATCTATTCAGTGGAAGTTCTTTTGATTAAAAACTCAACTTTTTTTAGTGGAACTGAATGGATTTGGTTTACTTAGATTTAAAACTCAGATAGGTTCCAGTTTTTATCTCTAATATCCTGAGCAAAAAATTTTCTGGAATTTGGAATGTAGCTGCAAGCATTGAGGAGGGAATTGGGTGTGGGTGTTCGTCCTCTCCATGAAACTCTTGTTTCAATGGTTCGTCTATTTGGGTCGAAAGGGCTTGCAACCAAAGGCTTAGAAGTCCTTGCAGCGATGGAAAAGTTAAACTATGACATTTGTCAAGCTTGGATTATTCTTGTTGGTACAATGCTTAATAGAACTCAATGAGTTGTACTTGTATGTGTTTTATAGATGTGAACAGTGATAAATTTTATTCTAAATTGTTGAAATTTTTCTGGACAGAGGAGCTTGTAAGGAACAAATATCTGGAAGATGCCAATGCTGTGTTTTTGAAGGGTGCTAAAGGTGGGCTTAGAGCTACAAATGAGTTGTATGATTTAATGATTGAGGAGGATTGTAAAGCTGGTGATCATTCAAATGCATTAGACATTGCCTATGAAATGGAAGCTGCAGGACGGATGGCAACAACATTTCATTTCAATTGTCTCCTTAGCGTGCAAGTGAGTTTTCTGATTTTGCGTATGGTATTTCAACCTTCATTGTTGACTTTTCTGATGGACTTCAATATTTTGCAATTGAATGCTCTTATTAGTTAGTAAAGAGTCATTTGCATTTGATTTACTTGGTAGCTTGCATTCATCTTTCAAACTTTATGGTTTCTGTCACTGTGTGTTTTGGTTGATGCGTGTAATTTGCAATGTCTGTTTGTTGCCAATTGTTTGGAAATGAGATGATGATGTTTTCTTGTAGTGAATTTGTCGATTTTTTCCTTCAAACAATGGGATTGTGATGTCTCATTAAGAAAGGAAGATATATTTTTATGGTGTCGCTGACAGCATCTTAAGTACTTGATGAGTTTTATTTGCCTCTGTTAGAATCGTTTACGTATTTTTCGTTAGATACTGCCACTAATTCATCTGTTTCTTTACTTAGGCAACATGTGGAATTCCCGAAATAGCTTTTGCGACATTTGAGAACATGGAATATGGAGAAGGTTTGCATTTATTTTGCTTACGTCTTTTTGTTGCTTGTCAACATTCATAACATAAAACGCTCAAAATTTTCCAGGGTTTCTATAACATACATTGTTCTCTTTGTATAACAGAATATATGAAACCTGACACAGAAACATATAATTGGGTGATCCAAGCATATACCAGAGCTGAATCTTATGACAGGTGACTTATGCACATTACTTGTCATCACTTTTCTTTATTTGGGGCATTGTTTCTTTGGATGGACACGGAAATTTTTTGTTTATTTGTTTGGCAGTGATGCTGTCTGGTGTAAGGCTCCCATAAGGCACCCTTGTTAATTTAAGTCCTCAAATGAAATTTAAAAAATTATCAAGTCGTTATATTAACTGTATATGCTCTAAGAGCAATGACGGAACTTGGGAAACCATTTTTTTTGGAGGGGGCTAAATTAAAATTTTCAAAAGCTTTGAAGGCCTAATAAAAATTTTAAACAAATATAAGGATCTTAATGAAAATTTTCAAAAAAAATTGAGGGTCTAAGAGACTCCTTTCCATAGCCCTGTATGTTGGATTTTGATATGATTGCAGGGTGCAAGATGTGGCTGAGTTACTTGGGATGATGGTTGAAGACCACAAACGTTTGCAGCCTAATGTGAAAACCTACGCGTAAGGAAAAGTTTTTCTTTTCCTGTTATACTTCTAAACACCTGATGCATTTTTCTTGGTGAATATGCTTTATTTGTACTTTTTTCCTATTTAAAATTTAGGGAAGTAACATTATTTTATCTTCAAACATTTGTCGCTAATAGTCTAAGTTAATTGGATTGCTTTGTTTGTTTATTGTTTTCATCTGGTAATCTGGTATATTTAGCTTGATTATAACTTCTATTTGCCGTTCCTCCAAAACTCTAGGTTTTTAGATGGAAATCCAACTTAACTTGTCACTGAATTGTAGGAAAAATGGGTCTGGTTATTGAATAAAATTTAAAGGTGTTTAGAAATAGAGGGTCCCTTGCTCTTTGACGCCATGCATATCTCTCTCCTTTATCTTTTACAACCTTTTGGTGTTTGGGTTTTATTATAGGTGTCTCTACCCTTTCCTTGCCGTGGTGGAAGTGTGAGATGCTTAGGAATAAGCTATTGTTCTTTTTATATCTAATGCTTCCCATAACTTAGAATTCACAGAACTCTGGACTCTCCAAACAAGTAGGTCATGGAAGTGCATAAAGTTTTGCGCATTGTTGTAGACTTGAAGCACTTATTTTAAGTGATGCTTGTGATTATTTGATTTGGCAATCCATTTTTAAGTGCTTTATATACATTCTTTTTCATACAACGTCTGGAATAATTTACCCCTAAAACATCTTGGAGTAGTTCCAGGTATTTCATGGTCTTATCAAGTATATGATCTCTTTTGCATTCTATCAGTATGTTTTATGTTATTGTGATGTGAAACAAATCATGGATATCCTGCTCACAGAAAAAATCCTCCACATAAGTTAGCTTTAAATGCTGGGATTCACGCATGATTACTCTTCATATGAATAGCCACTTCAATACACCAATGGTCTATTTTGCTCAAACAATGTATTATTTGTTTTACTTGAGAGTGATTCCTTGGTAGCTTCTGAAATTCAAATGTTTATTCACGCTGCTTGTTTAATTTGGAAAATACATTCTACTTGAAACCAGCTATTATTTGTCCGTTAAAATTCACTAATGAATTGTGTACTGGAATGCTATGTGTGTATGCTTTTTACATCTTCATCAATTGGCAACTGTCGTAGTGTACTTCCTCCTTTTTTGTTCATGATGGCTGATGCCATTCTCCATATGTCAGGCTGTTAGTGGAGTGTTTTACCAAGTACTGTGTTGTAAGGGAAGCTATTCGTCATTTTCGTGCACTAAAGAACTATGAAGGGGGAACAATAGTGTTGCACAATGGAGGAAACATTGATGATCCACTTTCTTTGTATCTTCGAGCATTATGTCGAGAAGGTATCTTGAAATTTGTTCTGTATGATCATTATTTCTTTCGGTTTTAGATTTAATTTAATTACCCTGCACTCATGATTGGATCAGGAAGAATTGTTGAACTGCTAGAAGCTCTAGAAGCCATGTCCAAAGATAGCCAACCTATTCCACCAAGAGCCATGATTCTAAGTAGAAAATATCGAACACTAGTAAGCTCGTGGATTGAACCTCTACAAGAGGAAGCTGAACTGGGTTATGAGATCGATTACATTGCAAGGTGTGCCTTTTAATTAACAGCCAATTCTGGTTCTTGTAGTTTATTCATAGTCCTCCAATCATGCCTTCCATTCTTTACTGGAAGATTCACTTCACATCACGGAATATTTTTATGATTTAGCCTGTCAACAAATTTATCATTAATGATGCTATTATCCCTAGTGGAGCTTTTGATGATATTACCTTGATTTCTAAACAATTTACTATCTTTAAAACCCAGGTACATTGAGGAGGGTGGACTTACAGGTGAACGCAAGCGATGGGTGCCTCGAAGAGGAAAAACACCTCTAGATCCTGATGCTGCTGGATTTATATATTCAAACCCTATGGAAACCTCCTTCAAGCAAAGATGCCTAGAGGAGTGGAAGATACACCATCGGAAGCTTTTGAAAACCTTACAGAATGAAGGACTTGCAGCTTTGGGTGATGCATCAGAATCTGATTATACAAGAGTTGTTGAGAGGTTGAAGAAAATAATAAAAGGTCCTGACCAGAATGTTTTAAAACCCAAGGCTGCGAGTAAGATGGTGGTATCTGAGCTAAAGGAAGAGCTTGAAGCACAAGGTCTACCAACCGATGGAACGAGAAATGTTCTTTACCAGCGTGTCCAAAAAGCAAGGAGAATAAATCGTTCACGTGGTCGGCCCCTTTGGGTTCCACCTGTGGAGGAGGAAGAAGAAGAGGTTATATTTTATTAATATACTTCTTTATTCATTATATCATACTGTTTGCATATCAATACATTTTAAGTATTTTTTTTGTTTGGTTGTGTATCTCTTGCAGGTTGATGAGGAATTAGATGAACTAATTTCACGGATTAAGCTGCAAGAAGGAAATACAGAGTTCTGGAAACGCCGATTTCTTGGAGAAGGCTTTCAGGTTGATCAGGTGAAGCCGATAGAAGAGGGAGAATCAGAAGTCGCAGATGATGAGCTGGATGAGAGTGATGTTGTAGAATATGCTGCGAAAGATATTGAAGAGGATGAGGGTGAGGGTGAGGGTGAGGGTGAAGGTGAAGGTGAAGGTGAAGGTGAAGGTGAAGAAGAGGAGGAAGTAGAACAAACAGAAATCCAAGAAGTAGACAGGATTAAGGATAAGGAAGTTGAAGCTAAAAAGCCTCTCCAAATGATTGGGGTTCAATTGTTGAAAGACTCTGACCAAATAAGGACTAGATCCAAAAAATCAAGACGAAGGTCTTCTCGAGCATCTGTTGAGGTAATAGAGATACTGTTGTTTGATATATTATGTCTTATAGAAGTGCCCAAGATGCTGTATATTTCCAAAAGTCCATTTCATGCCTATTACATAAACTCAAGTGGTTTTCAGTCAAAATTTGTTTTCAGTTAGAACTTGGGACATTGATACATCCTTTGCATACGGGTGCAGGATGATGACGATGAAGATTGGTTTCCTGAGGATGTTTTTGAAGCATTTCAAGAGTTGAGAAATAGAAAGGTGTTTGATGTCGAAGACATGTACACTATAGCAGATGTTTGGGGTTGGACATGGGAGCGCCAACTTAAAAATAAACCTCCTCGACGATGGTCACAAGAATGGGAAGTTGAGTTGGCAATTCAAGTAATGCAAAAGGCATGTTCTTATTATCTGCTTACTTATGTATTCAATAGTAAAATCTTATATCTTATATTTTCTTTGAGTTCATATTCACTTTTCATCTACTTATCTATTTTTGTAATCCAAAATTATTAGTTTGGTGGGATATTCTCACATTATAAACTTCTGCTGTGGTTAATTTTATTGCTTTCTAGATCAGGTAGCAGTTGAAATTGCATTGATAGGCTTCGTCTTTTACCCAAGCTGGATCATTTCTGTGTTACTTGAATTTGATTGTGAGTGTCTGATATGTATGCGTCCAACACGGGTATCTGCAGTTTTTTTTCCAAGTATTTGGAGGATCCCTTAAGAGAGTTAGATTTCATACCCGTGTTTGAATACGTGTTGGACGTAAGTGTCAGATTAGTTGGAGCAACAGAGGATCATTTCCATTTCCCTCGAGTTTTGGCATTTGTTTTTCTCACATTAACTAGTGAAATTTCATAACTTTTTATTCAGGTTGTTGAATTGGGTGGAACACCCACTATTGGGGATTGTGCTATGATATTGCGAGCAGCCATTAAGGCTCCTATGCCTTCAGCCTTCTTAAAGATCTTGCAGAAGACACACAGTCTTGGTTATGTCTTTGGGAGGTATGGCATCTTCCTTTATCTGATGAATTAAGATGCTGGTTTACAGTATACATCAACTATTTAAAAGTATTCATGTTTGACACCCTTGTTTGACGCATATCCGGGTATGGATATGCGGTATGGTCCTCTAAGGGCCCTCCAATACTTGGAAATCTTGGGAAAAAATGAATACCCATGTCAAATATACACTCACGCCCAAGTTCAAGAAACATAGGATGAAACTTGAGTCTACCTGTCAGTCAAAATTGGGCTGAGACATTTGTCTAGACCGGGTTAGAGTCTAATATGGATATGCATCTGAGACGGACATGCTTTATTTTTCCTGTTTTTCCATATATTTGTAGGATCATACTTTCGTACGCATGCTCAAAACCATGCAAGTCATATACTTGCGAACATTATTAATTTATACACAAAGTGAAAAAAATGAAATCAATCATTTAGCTCAAATGTTTGGTTCCCCATATGGTACTACTAATTTAGCAATTCCCAAAAGCTATGTTGCTCTGACTTGTTTTTTTCTTGAAGTATCTGTGTTTGACGCCCATGTCCTACGTGTTTTTAAACATGGGTACGAGGATATGATGCCCTTCCAAATACATGGAAAAACTTATAAAAATTAAATAATGCCCATGTCGGACACATACCAATGTTTGACACTTACAGCTGATTCTAAGTAACATAATTAAAAATGCTGACTTAGATCTCTATTAGATTTCGATATCACTTTCATGGGACTGTATTACACGGTCTGTTTAATTCAGATTAGCTCTCCATCTAATTCTGTTTCTTCTGTTACAGTCCCCTCTATGATGAAGTAATCTCATTATGTATTGACCTCGGAGAACTAGACGCGGCCATCGCCATTGTTGCGGACCTTGAGACTACTGGAATTGCAGTTCCTGATCAAACCCTTGACAGGGTTATTTCCGCCAGACAAACAAACGACACTTCTGGGAACGATGCATCATCATCATCTTCATCACTATCATCATAGCAGCAAGTGTATAATCCTATCTCCGTGTTGTATAGTAGTTATTTATGTTAACCAGATTCAGGTTTGTGACGGATATGGATATATGTAGGATAAGAGTACGTTCAATTTTTGCTGATTTTTTTCATATATTAATAGAGGATCACGTTCCCACTGCTGGAAAATTCAGAGCATAGTGTTAGCTCGGGTGTAATCGAGGCTCAAATAAGTTCAACTTGAAACTTGGTTTGAGCGTAAAGGATCGAGCTTTATTGAAGATAAAAACTTAACTTTCTGTTGTTATTTTTCTATTTATCTGGGGGGGGGGGGGGTTATGCCTTCAATCAGTTAGTTGGAACCCGGTTTTTCTTAGTGGAAACCAGATTTCAGCCATGCTTGACCTCAAAGCTACCTCTCTCTCTACATGATCCAAATACAATTGTTTCTATTACTTTAGCAACAAGAGAAGGAAAAAGGAAAGGAAACACGATAATATACAATGACGTAAAATAACATCAAAATGAATTGAGTAAATTTATCAAAAATATGGAGCCATAGGAAAAGTAATCGAAACTATTATCGTCTGTTTCATATTTTATTGGATTTTGTCTATTCAATTTTTTTATTTACTTTATATATATATATATATGGAAAAACTCCAATACCCATATATATATTTGAATAGCTTCAAATTAAAATGAAAATGTAATTAAATGTTTTTTGGGTAAATTAATTAATTTTTTTAGAAAAGATAATTAAATATTTAAACTATTAACATTATTTTTTTTATGAAAAGAGGCGTGTTTCTATTAATCAGATCAACACCTAACCTGTAAGCAAAAATGAGTACATATGCTAACATATTAAAAACTAAATTACATAGATTCTAAAGAATCCTTATGAAACAAAGAGATAAGGCTAACAGGTGGATTACCCCAAACGACCATATCCAAACACTCGCATTCAACCATTTTTGCCAAAGCATCTGCGACACAATTTTCATCTTGCCGACTATGTTGCAATCGAACTGTCCACGCCCGTTGACGCAATTCTAAAAAATAATGCCCAAACATACAACTTCCAATCGAATGCGATCTAATTCAGAGAATGTCCACCGCCTCAAGGCTATTCAACTCAAGGATCACTTGGTGAAAGCCACTCTCCCCAGCACAATGCAATCTCAAATAAGCACCCCATAATTATGCTTCTAATACCGAGCATATGCCGATAAATTTACCAAAACCCACTATCCATCGTCCTTCATCACTCCGAATTAATCCCCACACTTCATGTAGCATGTACTAATATCTTTCACCGCGTCCGAATTAACTTTGACCCATGAATCTGGTGGAGGTGACCATTTACATACCACACGACCAGCCCCTAAATTGGACGCCATAGTTGTTGCCGTACCACCCACTGCAGCTGTGGCCAATGCTAACCACGCCCTTGCTCGAGACAAAGTGGATTGCCTAGGTTCACCACTTTCATTATCAAAAACCGAAGCATTTCAATTCAACCATATAAACCAACAAGTTCCGCCAAACATAAGATCCCAATAGGTCGTATCCTTCGCAAACATATGTGGCTTCGTTAAATTGATCTTCACCCAGAACTTAATATCACAACACATAAAATCATACATTTTATCCGGTCTTATGAGCTCCTTTCAAACTACGAACGAGTGAAGACATGTCCGAAGAACATGATCAACATTCTCCACCTCCGCGCCACAAAGTCCACAACGAGCATTACAAATGTCACCGCATTCTTTCATAGGAAAAATAATTTAAAATAATAGGATATCTCTTATCTATAAATTTGAAAAGTTTAAATACAATAAATATGCAATTCAAGATAACAATGTAACTTAATGTTTTATTGAATAGAAATTCTCTTTCTTTTTGCCCTATTTATACCCCACACTTAAAATTAGGTTTAGGGTATAGGGTTTAAGGTTCGAGTTTATGGTTAGGGTTTAGAAATTTTTGGGTAGGTGTAAGATTTAGAATTTAGGGTTAGGGCTTAAAATTTAATTTTTTAGTGTTTTTAATGTTGGGCACTAAAAAATGACATGATTTTTGTCTTGTTTTATTGGACTTTATATATTCAATCTTTTATTTAATTTAATATGACAAAAATAATAAATAGTTTAAATTATGATGATGATATAATTTAAGATGAACATAAGTGTAATTAGGGTGTTTAAATCTGGTTCCCTAGATAGTATATTTATCAGCCCGTGTCTTAGCTCGTGACTATCAAGTACTCATAAAATCCAGGTGCATGGTACCTAATTCACATTTTTTTAAAATCTAAAAAATTTAAAAAATCATATAAGAAACGCATAAAATCTAAAATTTTATAATATATAATCCAAACACAAATGAATAATTTAAAATTAGTTTTAAGTAATACATATAGATTATCAAAAAGTACGCTTTATTTTTTTTGAAAGAAAAAAATTCATTCAACAATTAAAGATCGAAACAAACAATGGCCAAAACAAGGCCAATAGCAAGCAAGCACTGAGCACAAACAATGGCCAAAACAAGGCCAATAGCAAGCAAGCACTGAGCACAAACAATGGCCAAAACAAGGCCAAGAGCAAGCAAGCATTGAGCATAGCTCGGGCAAGAGACAAAGAGGACACAACAATAGTCCAATACAAAACAAACTGAAAAAACCTTCAGTGAAGCCGTGCATTCCAATTGCTAGAGAAGCATCCGACTGAAACCATCGAAAAACGCCTAGATCGGAATGGAAGTGCCTGACGTCTTTGTCACTGAGGGCTTGCCGGAATGGCGAACTTGGCGACAGACACCGATAAAATCGCCGTTAACTCTAAGGGTCTGGCAGACGAATACGGCACGGAGATGACAACAAAGGCCTTCAAATCACGTTTTCTCGTAGAGGAAAGCAGAAAAAGGAACAAGATTAACGAAACTCGGGGGCAACAGACCAGAAGAACAATTGGAACAGGCACCGACTGGCTCCAAACTCGAGCACGACTATCAGACCAGCCTTTAAGTCCTCGAAAACTCCAGCCCTTAATCGAAATCCCAAGACCTCTTATCACTCTGAGGCTCTAGAGGGGTGACCAAGATGCAACTGGAGAAGGAAGCTCTAAAGAAAAACAAATTGGGTCCTCCGATGAAGATCTCAAACTAGAAAGAAAAAGGGAGAGCGGCCAAGGGTGAGAGAAGAGTGAGTTGAAGGTCGTAGTAAGACTACCGTCGTCCGACGACGCCGGTGCCATTAGAGAAAGCCCTTCTTAAGATTACAAAATGAAAGAGAAAATGGGGTTTAGGTGTTGTGAGTATAATAAAATATCTTTTCAAAAAGTATGCTTTATTGCAATAAAAGCAAAGCATCACTGCATCAGTAGATGCTCAAAACAACCAGAGTGATCAAAGCAAAACACAATGCACCATCCTATGTACACAGTCCAGATTAGCTAAATTTTACAAACCGTATGTGTTCTTTGCAGGAATGTAAGTATATTTTTTTTTTACCAATTAGCTGTTTTTGGTTTATTAAAATAATGGTTTATTTTTTTTAAAATGTTTTTTTTTTTGGGTCTCCCGAACAGCTTTGACGACAGAAATTTAGACAAGTTGCAAAGGGTGGCTGAGGGGAGAGGCATTGATGTGGCTGAATTTAACTTCGATTCCAAAAGTATTGACCGGGAAGGTTACACCATGAATATTCACATTCCAAACCTTTTCAAGCAACCGGTTAGGTCTTAGTTAGGATATCATACATAAGTTTGTCAGTCAGCTCGTTGCATTGTGTTGTATGATGATATACATAAGAAACCACACTTTTACAATTACAATAATCTATTTATACGCAATTACATTGACTTGAATTATAGTTCCCCAACTCTTTTACAATTACAATCATCTTTTGATTACAATTATTAGGATTGAAGTTTAGAAATGTTGGTTCGGATTGTTCAATGATCGATGCTTTCTTTTGGATTCGAAATTCTTGAAGGCTGCTGAAGTGTTTAGTGGAGTTGGAGTCATTGGAATTATAATGCGTAGGTGATCCAATGCTTGTTGATTATTTTGCGCTTGTGTTGGTCTTGGTAAGTTTTGTTAAGGAGATCATCTTCTTCTCTTCCGGTTGATGGATTAGGATCACAAGAATTTTGAATTGGTGTTCGCCTTCTGTTATTGCTATGTGTATGTTTTTAGGGTTTGAGAATAAGGAGGTACCGCGTTGAATCGGCAGGAGCTCTTTGGAGCAATGGTATTTTTTTTTCGTGATTTTAGTTGGTTTGCTCGACTGTTGAGATGATCGGTTATATAGTAAAATCTTTATAAATTAATACTCTATAAATTAATAAGATGATAATTTTTCGGAAAACTTTTATATAAATTTATGGTTCCTTCAATATTATAAATTAATAATTGTATAAAATTACAAATATAACTATGACAACTTAGTAAAATATAATTCTATTCATGTTTGCTTCTTCTTAAAATTTAAATCTATTTGTATTTCATCTCTAACTTTCTTTACTGCATCCAAAAGTTTCGGTGTTACGTTCTCATACTGCAACAAAAAATTGTGAAGAGTTGTTGCCGCTATGAGTGCTTCCTTCCGCGTAATTAGTTATATAGACTTTATATCATCTTCAGTTTCATCCTCAATAGGATTTTCAATAACACTAGCTACGATTTCTTCTAAACTTTGGACCTCTAAACATGTATCATTTTCACACGGGTAATCCAATAGGTGATTGACATTCATTTTGTTCCGGTATCTAATGCCATTAATCATCGTATCAAGTTCATGAATGATGTTCATGTATTATATTCATGAAGAATAATGTAGGTTCGTTGAATCGGATTTTTTTTAAAATTAATAAATTATTAATTTATTAATTAATTAATACATCTCTAAATTAATAAAATTACGTGGTCCCGGCATTATTAATTTATAGAGGTTTTACTATAAATGTAAGTTGCATTATATAAATGTTTGTACAACAGAAGAAAAATTATATTAGTCGATGTTGAAAACGTTCTCTTTGAAATTTGAAAAAATAGATTGATAACATTATTTTGTTTGTTTGCTGGTTTGAAAATGTGCACATGTTTTGATCCTTGAGAAACATGGGTTTCATTAAAATTTGATTCGTCATCGATCATTTTAGTTAGGTGTAACTAATTATCGATACTATAACAATCTAAATTTTTGAGTCAACATTCAAGCGTTGATTTTAGCAAGACAATCAAGATATTGGGCCTTATTGGGGTAAGACATGAGCTTTTTTTTTGGATAAAATATTGTGTTACTATTCAAAGAAGCAGCAAGCTGCTACCAAGTATATAAACCAACCTGCAGAGATCAATCTTAAATCCCCTAGGCTAAACAAATCTGTACATTCACATGATTCATTTCTATCTATACATTTATGATGTAATTTAACCTTTACTATCGCCTGTATACAACCCAAAATTGAGTCAGCCATTTTAGATTCATTTCTAAACTGTTTAAAGTTCCTTTCTTGCCCTATGCCATACACATATGAACTCCATGCTAATCTAAGGATAAAAACAATGAGAGATTTGCCTGTCAAAAAATAGTAGCCCATTGCAGCTCCTCCTCCCAACTGCAAACCTCCTTAGTTAAATGACATAATTGTAAATTTTTCCTCCAAATGTCCTTAGAGAAAGGGCACTGGAAGAAGATATGGTCTCAAGACTCCTCAATAGAGCCACACAGTCCACATATTAACATCCACATCCAAACCCATTTGATGAAGCCTAACTGTGGTAGGGAGCTAATTCAAGATTGTCATCCAAGTGACCATGGCATGTTTTGGAACATGGAATAGAAACCAAACCAACTTATGCTAAGGGAATTTGATCTTTCTCACCCTTATCTTCTCCCAGATCATCCTAATTTTAAAAACTGATCAATCAGACACATTGGAGAAAATGGATGCAACCTCACTCCTCAATTTAAGGATTTTCTTAAAGATCCAACTATGGTGAGGTTTACGCATGGAATGGGTAAGGCGTGAGCTTAATTATGCATAAAAATTGTATAATAAAAAAGTGATAGAGAAAATATCAAGGGCGCAATTAAACCCTTTTTTGTTTATAGAAGGTTAAAATCTTTAAATAAAGCTTGTTTTTACGTGTATGCAAGCACGTACGCGTATTCAGGCAAAACTTGAACATGATCTCACCCCATATTCCTTCATCTTGTGCAAAGGATTCCATTGAATGAGCTCTAGATACCATTCAATATTAAATAATGTGAGATTCATCACTCTTACCTTATGAGCTTCAAAATCTTTCTAAAAAATATTGGTGTCAAAAGGGTTTATAGAGGGTTTAGGGTCATGTGAGACTCGCAAACCATTCCACTTCGTTATAGTGTTATTAATTCATAGTTATACTTCCTTTATTCCCTTGGTTATTTTGGTAATTTATTTATAATTGTTTGATTAGTGAAAGTATAAACCTTCTAGAGCTATAATGTCGTGCAAATTATTGCGTTATTGTTGAAGTAGATTGTTGCATATGAAGCAGCAAATTTGTTATCGTCGTTAGCATGAAGGTACGTTGTTAGAGGAACAATTAGTAATTTTTAAACAAACTATCTAAGATTTGGAGACCATAGAGATTGAATATGATTAAGAGAATATAAAGCTAATTTTTGTGGGCATCATAGATTTGAGAAATATAAGAAAAATCAATTTATAAGGATAGTGGATTTGAGAAAAAGATAATGCAATCCGCCACAAAGATTAATAACACTTATCGTATAATTGTTTCTTCACAGTGTTCTATTGTCGAGAATAGACAAAAAAAAAAAAAAAAACCAGACTTCCAAAAATATTTAATGAGATTAACATATTATGAGTGATTAAAGATAAAGTTATCATCAATGATTAACATCATCTCGTATATTTCCCATTATAATATAATTGAGAACAAACAAAATTAACCAAATCATCTCCGTAAAATAATCCCCAAAAGTCGAAAAATAAGCAATATCAACTTTCTCATCACGCTAATCTTATCATCTACAGACATCAAATATTATTATGAAACATTAAACTTGATAATTTAAATAGAGATGTTTAAAAGTCGATGTTTTGATCAACATAAGTATGTAAAATCGAATCGAATCAAATCAAATCGAATAGAATGTTTTGGTTAAAAAGTCAAAGTTTGTAAAGGGAAGGGCTTTCAATTTCAAGCAACGATATTGCCAATCGGACAAATCTTTATTTGATGGGTTAACTACTGCAATGATCACTTATGTTTTTGTCCAGTACAGTTTTGATCATCGATTTTCAAATTCGACTGATAAGGTCACTTACGTTTTTAATTTATAATTTTTGGTCACTCGAAGTTAAGTATCGTTAAATGGGTGACGTGGCTGTTAAAGGAAATTTTATATAATTATACATTTTGTCCCTATTAGTTATCTATTATATCAATTTGATCCTAATTTTAACTTATTTAAATAAATGAATCACTCAATTAAGTGTCAACATGTGTCATTTGATTTGATGAGGAAAATAAAATAAAGAGTTGTTTTTGTCTTGACTAAGAATTGAACGGTGTAAATGGCATGAGTTTGCCATTAAACCCAATGATCATTGATATAAAGTACAAAATACAATACATGTTCTAGTTTGTTGTTAATGCAAGAAAAAGGAAATAAATATAGATTAAGGAGACTCGAACATGATATATTTGAGACACATAAAAAGCATTTAAACCACCGTAGATATATAATAATTAAATTAAAGTTGACAACATTATATATATATATATAATTATATTAAAAATAAAAATTATATTCAAGTAACTTTAATTTTGTTGTTAATCTTATTTATTTCGTATTTCATGGTATTAACTTTAATTTAATTATTATATTTTTATTTTTAACAAAATTGAAATTGATTAAATAAAAAAATTAAAATTATATTAAAAATTCGTTTAACGAAATAAACTTATCTTATGGTTAGAGTTATATTCGTGAGTTTTAATTCATTAAATAAAATTTTAATATAATTTCAATTTTTTTTTTTAAATCATGAATTAATTATTTTTAAATATTATATTTCTACAGTAATTTAAATATTTTTATGCGTCTCAAACATGTTATGTTCAAGTCCTATTAATTCATATTTATTTCTTTTTCTTTGGATTAACAACAGACTAAAACATATATTATGCCACTTACTCCTGGTTTGATTCCTAGTCAAAGTAAAATAGCTTTTTGTTTTATTTTCATTATACAAATACATGACACGTGTCACCACTTAATTGGAGGAGAGAAATAAATTTATTAAATAAAAATAAATCATTAAATTTTTCTGATAAGGTGATGACACGTGTCGGCACTTAATTGAGTTATTAATTTATTTAATTAAATTAAAATTAGAATCAAATTAATATAAAAATTAATTAACATAGACCAAATATGTAATTATATAAATTTTCTTTTAAAATCCACGTCACTCATTTAACGACACTTAACTTTGAATGACTAAAAATTTACAAATAAAAAATATAAATAATTTTATTGGTTAAATTTAAAAATTAATGATTAAAATTATACTCGACGAAAATATAATTGACCATTGCACTGTGTAATTAAATGGAGAAACCTTATTTTATCTAAAACTATGAAACGTCCACGTAACCAAATGGAGAGAACATCTTTAGAAACCTTCCATTTTATCCTAAAAGAAAAAAGAAGAAAGTCTGCGACTTGGAGCCTTTCTCTCTCAAACATTCCCCCAAAATCGTTGCTGGATATGTCTCCTTTCAATTCTCCATCCTAAACTAAGAAAACCCAAAATCCAGAGTGCTCTCCCATTTTAGTTAATAAAGCCAAGAGTTTAAAATATTGAACTTTGAACTATGTCCTTCCTTAATTCCATGTCATCTCCTCCACAAGTTAACCCCCTCTTTTGCTCTCCAATTTTCTCTCTTTACCGCTTCCATTGCCCTTCGTTTTCTACTTTATATTACCGCCAGCAGAGTTATGGAAATGTGAGGATTATAAGAGAGTTGGGGTTTCTGGGTGATTTTAGAGGTAAAAGGAGGGTGAATTCTGGTTCAATGGGGAAAGAAAAGGGCGGGTTCTTTTGGGATTCTTCTGTTTGTAGTTCTAGAGGGAGTAGTAGCTGTAGCAGTAGCAAAGGAGATGAATTTGAGAGTGAAGAGGAGGAGGAGGAGGTCGATGATGATGAAGAAGGTGCTCGGTCTTTTTCTGTTTTGCCTGACAGATGGGATGTTCTTGGCCTTGGTCAAGCCATGGTATATTTCTTGACCCTTTTTTTGTTTTGAATATATAGTTCCTTTAAATTTGAGTTTTTTCATTATCCCTTTTAGGAAAGTATAGGGAAAAGATAAGAGAACTGATGTCAAGGATACAAGCCTTGTGGTTTAGGACATATCTATTTTGTTTCTTAGAAAGGAAAATGGAAGTTTGCTGATATATTTTCTTTTCTTCCTTTCAGTTTTACCATTTTTTTGTTGTTTTTAAATCGTTAAGGCTTTGATTGTATGTTTCTTCTTAATTTCCTTTTGCTTTTTCAAAGGTGGTTAAAAGCATTATCATATTTGATAAAATTCAGTTAATAGCTAAAACATAATACAAACTGAAACACAATTTTTCCGTATAGAAATGAAATTATGAATTTTTTCGGGCAAAATTTTAATTAAAAGACATGATGCCTCATTTAGGATCTTGGTTGCATTTTCTTACCTTTGCTTGGTAAACAAAAAAGCATCTAGTAATCATAAGAACAAAGTAGAGCCTTACCTGATAATGAAAAGATGGGTCAAATTTGGGCTCCATTTCTTCGTCTATTGAGAACCGGTAATGAATTTGACCAAGGGTCGAAGAAATGTTTCCGTATCTTGTATGATAATCTGCTATGTCTGTTAAGGTGTTCTTACTGGTTTGGGCCTTTTGTTGCTTTACTTAAAAGGGAATTACACGAAGTAGGGTTGTGAAATGGGATAAACTGGTATAGAGAAACTTTATCTGATGGTAAAATGATTCAATAGAATTTTAAAAAATTCAACTTTTTGGTCAGTCTGCTATATTTATTTGTGAATGTTGAATTTTTGGATTCTCTGCAAATGCTGATAATTGATTGTAAGACATTGTTGCTTGTATTCTTAATGCTTGTCCATATTGTCTTTTTTTTTGTTTACTGATATTTTACTTCCTGCTTAGCAACTTTGTATTTTTCTTTTTTTCCTTTGGAATTGAAAATATATTGAACTTTTCTATGCAATTTATATACCGGTTTCAGGTAGACTTTTCCGGTATGGTTGATGATGAATTCTTGGAGAGATTGGGGCTAGAGAAGGGAACTAGGAAGGTTGTAAATCATGAGGAGAGGGGTAGAGTTTTGCGAGCTATGGATGGTTGCAGCTATAAGGCAGCTGCTGGAGGATCACCTTCCAACAGCTTGGTGGCATTGGCAAGGCTCGGTTATAAGCCCATTGGAGGCCCTGCTCTAAATGTAGCTATGGCAGGCAGCGTAGGTAGTGATCCATTGGGTGGCTTCTACAGGTCAGATTTTGTTTTGTGAAATATCATGTTCTTTTTCTTTCTCGACTTTGTTTAGTTGTGTGAAAATGTTACTGAAATTTCTGGGAAAAGATCTTATTTTGGCCCCTTTATCAATTATCTGGTTTTGGCCTATGTTTATCAAATTTAATGCATATATATTTATAGAAAAGTTGATTTAAGGAAAATTAATAAAAGGGATAAACTTCATCAATTAAATTCGATCACCTGGCGCTTGTCAATGATATAAAATGTTAGCTGAACCTTTTTTATGGAGTGCCAGTTATCAATTCAAAACAAAATACCTATTCTAATTGAAAGAGCAATAAATTTTCTTTTTAGAATTTGAAAATATTAATTATTTTAGTTCAAATAAAATATGATGTATAGATTGATCTAGGTCATGTGGCCAAAAGATTAAGCCACCTCTATATGCTAGGTAATGACTGAGGCTATGTTTGGCTAATTAACAATACCATATTTGCATAATTAAGTCTTATTATTTGTTTTTGCTGGCTAATTGCCCCCTTAAGGTAGCGTACACCTTTCCATGTGCATCAAAGTCATCCCAGGAACGTTATTGGAAGTATTGACATAGATAAAAGAACTGCTGGGTATCAATAATCATATTATTAGGAGTTCTGTTTATTTGTTTATAAATGCGTTGGTGGAGGTTTCAAGGCGATTAACCATGACCATGCCAAAATAAAGATAAGATTTGAAGGGTATTTACTTCTAGCTTTGGATTTCTGTTACATTGTTAATTCAGTGTTTTGCTTGAGTTTATTGGTAGCATAATATCTGGGCTTTAGTTTCTAAGGTTTTTTGCCTTGCTTTTGTTTGTGTTCTATTCTGTGCTCTCTTGTGTAACTCCTATATACTTCTGTCTTCTGCAAGTTTGGCAAATAAAAGAAAAAAAGAATTTGTGATTCCTAGCGTGCTTCATCTTTTGTGGTATCCACAATTGTTAGCTAAATTCTGGTCTGTATATGTTCAGGATTCCTATGTATGTCACATATAATTAGGTAGGAACCATTGACAAATCAGACTTTGCTTGACAAGTTTATAGTGTACTTCATTTCTTGTACCGGGCTGTTTATTATATTTTTCTTCTAATGCCATGGAATTCCATCTATAACTTTTTTCTTTGCAGTCCTACTCTAATACTCTAGTCTTGTCCAATATCTGTTGTTTTTATGCCATTAATGTCTCCAAGTTTCTGGAGTCCTTTTTAGCGTAGTGGACCAACTTTTGATTTGAGGTTTTTTTACTCTTACATGACTCTTATTTGTTAGGAATTTGTAAGTGAAAAATATAGTGCAAGATCAACTCACATGCACAAGACAATATCTGATGTGGTTCGGCCCTAGTTGCCTACATCTACAATAACAGGAAAATCCACTATAAACATAGGGAGTGCAAAAAGTTTAAACACTCAATAAACAAACCCTAAACTTGAGTCTCAAAACAAATCAAGTTCTATGTTCCTAGTTTTTAACTTGTGTTTTACCAAACTTTTCACCACATCTCTACAAATACTGAGATCTAGATGCATCTCCCTCATAATTCCAAAGGTTAAGACTCAAATCCATTACTTGGTCACCAAGAAATCTTAATCTCCAAGATTTCTTACATAATGCAAATATCTACGTATTAAATAAACTTAAAATCCATGTAATCTTCGACCAATAGAATTAGACCATAATCAAAATTAATTGCCAATTAAAATTTTGAGTCAATATCTATTATTGTTTCCTGTCTTGCATGACATAGGTCCACTCTCCATGTACTTTAGATGCATTTTCATCTATGTCAATGTTGATATGGGCATTGACAAGACAAGAAGAGCAATAATGTCTGATAACTTCTTCAAATATCAATATTGCCATGATGATAAAGTATTGCTTCGCCTTATTTTGTATCCCTTACAAATTCGATCTTGTTTATCATGTGGTAATTCTTTCTATAATCTAGGGCTTCTTGTATCTTCAATGTCTCTTGTAGCTCCTGCATGTAGTTCTGAAATTGCTATTAAATTGACCAGTCACTATCTGCATCAAAACTAGGTTATTTAGCTTGTTTGATATTTGCAATGGTCTTGTTAAAAATAGATATACACGTTCTTGATATAGGGCTAAACTACATCGAGCAAATGTGATTTTTCTTTGTGAATCTATCAAGGATGGAACAACTGGAACAGTGATAGTCCTCACAACTCCAGATGCTCAGCGCACCATGCTTGCTTATCAGGTTGGACTTCTTTGACTAACCACAGTCCTCGAGAGTTACATAAATTTGATGGTTATTAGTAGTCTTGTTTCCTTTTTGGTTAAAGTTTTATCTTTGCAGCCATTTGATTGGATTGTTGGATGAAAACAGATTACAGTTATGCTAGTTATTTTGCAGATTCATTAATATGCTAAAATCGTTTAAACATTGAATTGCAAATTGGAAAAGCAAGCATTTGTGAACTTTTCTCATTTTCTGGGTGTACATGCTCCCGGCTTCTTTTCTGTGGTTAATGAATATGATGCTTTTATTCTCACGTGAGTTATAAGTGGAGTAATGCATCTTGTTGAACTGTATAAAAGTGCCTAAATATTCTATATAAAACTACAGTAAAGAATCTTAGAAATGAAGTTATATGTTGGAGCCACTCCTTTTCATGCTGCAACACTTTTTGCTAAATTCTTTTGTGCAATTCCGCTTGTGCAAAAGTTATTGAAGTGACCTTCCGCCATAAACTCCTCGATTGTATAGATTTGAGTGTGGAATCCTAATAAGTAACTTCTTTCTGCTATTTCAGGGTACATCATCGACTATTAATTATGATTCTTGCCTGGCTGGCATAGTATCCAAGACAAATATATTTGTTGTTGAGGGTTATTTATTTGAACTTCCTGATACGATCAAAACTATTATAAGAGCATGTGAAGAAGCACGCAAGACTGGTTCCTTGGTAGCAGTCACAGCATCAGATGTTTCCTGCATTGAGAGACACTACGATGATTTCTGGTATGTATGTCATCTATTTGAGCCACCCTTATTAAAATTGTCAGCTTTTTTGTGAATTTTTATGGTAGGTGTCTATATTCCGTAAGATAATATGATAGTGGTCTAAGGATCTTGGGCTTTATGATTAGTTTTTTGGTTGAGGAAATCGTGCTCTACAACTAAAACAAAAACCGATTACCGAAATGTTGAACATTTGGCACATTTTCATGATTTTTTAGTTGGTCCACGTGCAGAGATTAGAAAGTATTTTGCGTGGCCGAAATTCAGCTGTATAATTCTGGATGATTGATGTCTTTTGAACTCATCTTTACTGGATAGTTTTTGTTTTCCTGGATGAAAAAGTTCATTGGTTCTTCACAACCGTGTTCTGTGATAAACTATGTTCTATACCGAAAAATGAGGTCAATAATGGACATGGCTTGAACCTTAATAATCTTTCAGATTTAATAGAGTTTACTGTTTTGAAACAATTTGCAGATTTGATTCATTCACAATAAGATTTACTGCCAAGTGCCCTAAGTACACTTTTAAGAATGAGTATGGTAATTAACCTTAAAGATTGTGTTTAGGGCACTCATTAGCCAAACTGCTCACAATAACCTTGAGCAGCATGCCATGTTCAGTGGGAAATTGTTTCATTTAGCTTTCAAATATTAATTGTTTTGGCTTTATTATTCAGGGAAATTGTTGGGAATTACGCCGACATCGTGTTTGCAAACAGTGATGAAGCAAGAGCTCTATGCCATTTCTCCTCAAAGGAAAGCCCTATTTCAGCAACAAGGTATCTTAGCCACTTTGTTCCCTTAGTTTCGGTCACAGATGGACCTAGAGGATCTTACATAGGTGTAAAAGGAGAAGCTGTATATATTCCTCCTTCTCCATGTGTACCGTTGGACACATGCGGTGCTGGTGATGCATATGCTTCCGGTATTCTGTACGGCATATTAAGAGGTGTCTCAGATTTGAAATGCATGGGTACATTAGCAGCTAGGATTGCAGCCACAGTTGTCGGGCAACAGGGTACACGGCTTAGGGTTCAGGACGCCGTTGATCTGGCAGAGTCATTTGCATTCAACCTCGAGAGTTCTAGTGTAGGTATGGATGTAGGGTCGGATCATATTTCCAGCTTGTGACGTGGTGCCATGAACTCTATATCGATTTCTCTATTCATTCAGATATCTTTATTCGTAGCTTGTAACCTTGTATATTTTCCTTGAAAACATTGCTGGCAACATATTTGCCTTGCCATTGATTCAAATCTGACAGTCATTCCAATGTCATGCAGGATCAATGGTATAAAATTATTATCTCTCAATTCATCAAAGACAACACGATATTGTTGACATGCATTCAAACGAACATAAGAACGGGTTCTGACCGGCAAGGGCTCCATTATTGTAACATTTCCATGTGAATTTGGATAATTTTGTCACTAATTTTTATTGTTTTGTCAACTTAATCCTTCCAAATAAAGTAGAAAAGTATCTGTTTTGCATAATTTTTTGTTTGGCATAATGTCAAAAAAATAACCTTAACGTTTGACTGAATAGTCGTTTTGTCTCATATTTTTTAACTAATTTAACCGCTAACATTTCATTTTGGGTCAAAATGGCCTCTCTGTTGATGAAAAATATTAGTTAACTGACGATAAACAACTTAAAATGACGTGATAAACTTATATAGCAGTGCACGCTACAATAGCAGTGTCATACAGATAAATATGCTAATTTTACATAATGATACATCAGTCAAAAAATATTTTTATAAAATTATATAAAATATAAAATATTTTTTCTTCTAACGCGTCATTCTGTCAAGTTATTTTAAGTTGTTTATTGTCGGTTAACTGAATAGTCATTTTGGCTCATCTTTCTTTTTTAACCAGTTTAACCCATAATGTTTCATTTTGGGTCAAAATGGTCTCTCTGCGGATGAAAAATATTAGTTAACTGACGATAAACAACTTAAAACGACGTGACAAACCTACATAGCAGTGCACGCTGCGATAGCAGTGTCATACAGACAAATATGTTGATTTTACATAATGAAACATCAGTCAAAAAATATTTTTATAAAATTGTATAAAATATAAAATATTTTTTCTTCTAACGCGTCATTTTGTCAAGTCATTTTAAGTTGTTTATTGTCGGTTGACTGACAGTTTTCATCTGCAGAGGGGTCATTTTGTCCCAAAATAAAACGTTGAGAGTTAAATTAGTTCAAAAAAAATAAGGGTCAAAATGACTATTCAGTCAAACAGTAAGACATTTTCTGATTCATGCCTTTTTGTTTAGCTTACCTAAAATTTGCTCACATCGATGATTGTTTTGTATTTTGTTTTTATATAGAATTAACAATATTAAACATCACAATATCACATGTGCATTTGTTTTTAAATATTATTTACTATATTAAATTATACCAATAGTTGTGAAATGTAAAATTAAGGTAGAGTACTATTAACTTTCTACCATCTTCTTCTATTTCAACATTGAACCTTAAACTTGTTAAAAATTTTATCAAAATAGTAATTTAGTAAAAATATGTGTTAAATAAACTTACAATCAACCAACCAAACACTATAATATTATATTTTAATAAAGTAAACCAAACTTGTTAAAAATCTATCCGAATGATAATTCGGTAAAATATATTTTAGATAATCTTACATTCAACCAACTAAACACTATAGCATTATATTTTAATAAAGCAAACCAAATTTGATTTCTAATAATGTGCCAAACAATTTTATATTTCGATAATCTTACTTTTCATAAACCACCTGCACTTTTAAAATTAAAGTGTTCTTTTAATTCAATATACATATTGAATTTGGTTAGGAGTTTAATGGGACATCAAAGAATTATTAAAGAGAGACCCACATCCCTTGTCTACTTTTTCTCCCATTGGATGTGACAAAGTCCACCCTAAGCTTGATGAGAGTATTGACTTTGATAAGCCTTAACTAGGTTTAACCTTTTTAACTAACCCATCATCATCCACAATAAGCCAAATGGTGGTTGAGGCAAAAAAAAAACAAATTTACATCTTTCGATAATACATGCAGGGACAGAACTAAGATTGAGGGTTGAAAATAAAATATAAATTTTAAGAAGTGAGGGACAAATTCATAATTCATCCAATTTTTTAAACAAAATTATAGATATTAAAGTTAAAAAATTATGGTGGGAGGCAAAATCCCCTTCCAATACATAAATGGATCAGTCCCTAAATACATAAGATTTTGGACTTCTTAAAAAAACAGTTTTTTTCCTTGACTTTATGAATTTGGCCACTTTAGCCTTACTATGTGAAAAATTGTTCCTAAAAAGTTTGGATGAGAATAATGAGAGAAATTTGATTTAAAATTTTAAATGTGTGGTATCTTTGGGGAGAAAGTTTAGAGATATAAAGATGATTAAATTATTTGTTCTTTAAAATCTAAGGTTAAATTGTGAAATTAAAAAAAAATGTTTTTTTAATTTGATTTTTTAAACTATGATTTTAGATAATAAAAAAAAACAAATTAAAACCTATTATAGTTTCATGTTGAGCCTAACGTGACCTTAGAATATGATATGAATAAAATTATAAAACTATGGGTGTATTATCTTCAATTCTCAGCATTCAACATTCTATAATATATTTCAAAATAAGATATGAATGAAATAAATATGAAATTTTGGTTGAAGTATTGAGTGTATCTCATGTTACATAAAATTATTCTTAAGCATGAAAATGATATTCGATGAGGGTACTTTATATTTTAGGACATTAAACTAAACATCAATCTTCGTGTCAATTACAAAATTTTAATTTCATCAGTCATTTTAGTTTTTAAACTTTTAATTTTTTTGTTAAATTGGCTCAGATGTGTCGATACAGTAACAACACCTTTAAATTGATGATAACTATTTTGTTAATTTAGCGAGGCCATCAAAAATTTTAAAAATATATTTAATTTGTCCTTAATGAAATGCTAATATTTGCTTTTCCTTTTGTAATTTTTAATATTTAAAAAAAATATGACGTAGAAACGTAACGACTTGAGTTTTAAGGGACAAAAATCATATGCTCTTTTTCGGTGTCTTTTTTTTATTCCTCAACACTAAAAAATAAATTCTAAGTCTTAACCCTAAAATTTAAATCTTAAACCCTACACCCTACCACAAATTTTTTAGACCCTAACTATAAACCTTAAACCTAATTTTTAGTATGGGACATAAATATGGGCACCAGAAATAGTAGAGGATTTTTATTCAGTTTTGAGACGGTATCCTCGCCTTATAAACCTTGTAGACTTAGGCTTTGTTTGCGGTTGAGGTGGCAAAACCAAGTTTGGGGCAAACCATAGTTTGAGAAGCTAGAAAAACTAGCTTTTGCAAACCAAGGTTTGAGAAGCTAGTTTGGGGGGCAAACCAAGGTTTTGACACTCAAAAACAGCCTGTTTTTTGTTGTTTCTGGGCAAACCAAGATTTTGACATTCAAAAGCTGCATGTTTTTTGTTGTTTCTGGCTTCTTAAACTGGATTTTCTACCCAACCTCAACCGCAAACAGGGCCTTATTGGCTTAAAGAATAGAACAAATGGCAGTTTGGGTCCAAGAGATGGGGAATGAGGTTCTTTTGTGACCCATTATCAAATTGAAGGACCAAAACAACAATTTACCAATTTGTGTTTTTGTTGTTGTTCAATTGTTTTGTTTTGTCGGGATTTTTTTTTTTTGGGGACTAGAAGCTGAGCCATTTTGCTTCAGCAAAATGTCCCCCAATAACCCTTTTGTTGCCATCTTATTTCCCTCTTTCCTCTCTCCTTTCTCATCATTTTCTCTTCTGAAAACATCATCTTTTCTACATTATTTCAAACTCAAAAACAACTCTAAACGTACCAACTTTACTTGGGTTTAAGGAAATAATAATTTAACTCTCTCAACTGGTTAATAATCTATGTAGTAACCTAGTAGGCTAGTAGTTGATTTACTTGTTAGCCTAGGTTTGAGTCTCTTTGGTCTTAAAAGTTTCTATTTTTCAAGCATGAACCGGTTGTTTCGAGTTTCTAACTGGTTCAATCGATTTTGATTCCCAATTTTAAGCAAGTCCGAATCGGTCCAATCGTAAAATGGTTCAAATAGTGGGGTTGGACCGTTGAATCTTTCGGTTCTCTCTCTGATCGATCGGTCCAAATGATATATACCAACGGGGTTAATTTAAGTGGTAAGTAGCTTGGTATTTTTTAAATAAATTTTAAATTCGAGGCCTTGTGTATGCAAAAAAAATTTGTTGGGAGACTCACCCAACAAAATCATGTGTGTGATGCGAGCCGGTTTAAATTAGTCACACTAGAATCCTAAAAAATCGGGAGAAAAAATGATACAAGACTACTATACTTGGGCCTATAAGTCAGAGCTGCCCCGACTTATTTTTTGGGGACTTTTGGCATTTGGAAATCGTTTTCTCTAAAGCTAGCTATGCAATCTTATATTCACTATTTATTTCCTCAACTCTACTTTCTGTATAATAAACCTTATTTCACTTGTTTACGATGTTCTTTTCTTTACCATCTTCTTGCACATTTTATTACACTTATTTACGATGTTCTTTTCTCCTTCAACGACAAAGGCGGAACATAATGGTGATATATGAGGTCATGGTGTTTACAAAATTTTAAAAAACTATATTTTAGTTTTTTGATTTTTAAATTTTTAATTTGATCCCATAAAATTTTTAAAAATTCATATTAAGTTTTAAATTTTTTAATATTTTTAATTAAATACTTCCCATAATTTTAAGGCTCTTATTATGCCTTTCAAATTTTTAAAAATTTTGATAAACTCCATTTTTTAAAAAAAAAATTCAGTTTATTTTTTAAAATTAAATTAATCCCTCAAATTCTTCATCAAGTTCCGTCATCAAACAGCGGTAGATGGCATTGTCTGTGTGGAGTGTGTCCCCACAATCATGAGTAGTAATTAACAAGGCTTTCGCTTTGCTTTCATTTTCAGCTCTAATGACGGTGTCTCTGACGAAGACAAAACGTGCAGCATAAAAACAGTTTGTATACCCAAGTCAGCAAATTAATATATATATATATATATAAATAATGTATTTTTTGTTACATAAGTACACGTCTATTTACGATAACATTTAGAAATATTTTTTAGAATGAGAATATATATTAATATTATGTTTGAAATCAGTATGTTTAGCATTTGCGAACATGTTCGTTTAATATTTGTGAAGATGTTCATTATATGTTCGCGAACATAAGCGAATATGTGTAAATAAGTTAACAATGCTTATTTACAACGATGTAAATAAGTGATCAATGCAAATATTAGTAAATCAGAAAACAATAATTTAAATAACTTGTTCACCCTGAATATATAATTTAAAGTTTGTTTGAAAAGCAGAAAAATATTGTCTTCTGTTACAACTTACAGAGACGGACTTATATAACATCTTCATGTTATGGACAATTTTATGCAAACATTTGCTTCCCACCATGTCGTGTGAATTGAGTACAATCCTACATAATAAAGCGGATGAAAACATAGCATTCATGCTAGCTATAAAAACACGTTAATGAATCAAAAATCTCCAAATTATAATTTACAAGGCAATGTGATATAGTACTTATAAGGCTACAACAAATTCGAAATAACTCAATTTGTGTCTATTATCAATTTATATTCAATCAATAAAAAGCAAGGACAAAAAATAATATCTTTATTAAATTGATTCAACTAAACTAATATAAAAAATTCATATTTCCACTTCTACTTCAAATAATTGAATCTTTAACTCAAAATCCAAAGTTAGAAAATGAAAAGGTAAACATAAATTCACTAACTATTTAATTATTCTATTTCTGTAATTGTATTGCTACAGTTGTAAGAGAAAGAACAAAGTGTCTTGAATTCTTAAAATCTTGTAGAACAAAATTTAAATAATAGTTAAAATTACTTCTATATATTGAAGAACTTAAGAATTAAAAAAATAAACAAAATTACATACTTTTAGTCTTGATAGATTTGGGAGTCTTGAACTTTGAAAACTGAGAATTTTGTATTTGAGAAAGAAAAATCGTTAAAAGTAGAATAGTCGCAAAACTCAAAAAAATACTTTTTTAGTGAACTTCCTTTTTTAGTCAGTTTTTTTATTATAATTCGTATCTGGTGAGGATAAATAAAATTTTAGGTGAACACAATCAATAAAACATATAACTAATATGAGAAAATTTATATTCCAGGGTGGGCACATGTCTATCCTAGACAATAAGTGCACCTACCACTGCCTATTTAAACACCATAATGTAAAATATAAATCCTTAACCCTAAACTCTAATATCATAAATTCTAACTCCTACACCTTGAAGTTTAAATTTTAGACTTAAATCATAAATTTGAAACCCTAAAACTAAACTCTTAAATCTTAAACAAACTTCTAAAATCAAAATTAAACCCGCATTGTAAAAATTAATTTTTAAAATACCAGTATATAAAATATTTTCTCATAAATAATATATATTGTTTATATGTCTCAATTAATTATATTTTGAATTTTTTAATAATTTTAAGGTAATTATAAGGTAGTATGCGATTTGAACCGGATCTCCTAAGATGAACATCATCCTCTTTTCTCATAAAATATTATCTCATAAATAATATATGCTTTTTTTCACTCCTAAAAATCTAGTTTTTCTTTGAAATTTAGTTTTCTATCCATAGCTGCCGTAAATTTTTCTTATTTTTTTTGTTTAACCGGTGGCGACAACCAGTTTTGTACTGGTTGTCGACCACCGATGTTCATTATTTTTTTTTTGCTCTTTCATGTTTTGTTTTCTCAATCTTAATAAAAATCTCTGCTTTTGTGGTACGTGTTCCCTTTGTCTTTGTGACGCGCTTTTCATTTATTTTTGTGGTTCGTTTCATCTGTCATTTGACACGATTCCAGCGTACTGTAGCGGTCGTTTGATGCTCGTATAGAGATCCTCACGGTACTAACTTTCTGATTTGATTTTGTCGGTGGTCATAGAAAAGATTAATCCCCACTCGTTTGATGGTTTGTTAGCCGATATAATCATAACTGTGTAGCGGAGCAATATGCCTGATAATTTGGTTCGTTCACCATTCTTTTTTCATCCCGTAAAGCGTCTCGTTTGACTAGGGACAAGGAAATTCATAAAAAATTATGAGTTTTGATGGTATGCTAATCCCTATAGAAGGGTTTGCTTTTTTTGCACTTTGTATGAGATTTTTAGTGGACTAGTCTATTTTTTTCTCTTTTTAATGTAGTGAATTTATAATATCTTTCATGTTGATTAATAAATCCAGTTGTCATTGTTAATTTTTTTATTTTTTTATTTTATTATATAACATTTTAAAGAAAATATCATGTACGCATAGTATTTCTATAAATATATATATTTCTCGTAATATTATATATATATATATATCTTAAAATCAGCTGAAAACTTTATTCATACGATAAAAAAATACAAGTCATATAAAACAATTAAAAAAACAAGAATAGATATTGCAATGTGCAAATATTTATAAATCGAAATAATTATTTTTAAAAATAAAAATTTTATTGATACTTGTGCAGTATTTACATTTTTACAGATATACTCAAACTTGACCTCTATGCAACTTGAATAAGAAAAATTGTATATTCGATAATAACAACTAAAAGACAAGGTGTTGATTGAAGTTGGAAATAATTGCAAAACTTAAGATTGTTAACAGTATTGTTGATGAAGACTGCAATAATTTTGAATGCGGGAATGGAAACATGACCCGCAAATTGCATAATGATATCCTAATCTCTAGAAAAAGACTGAAATTAAAAAGAAAAAAAAAGTCTTGGTTTGAAGGTTTATGGCGATGGGTGAAGCCATTTTCAGTCGTTCTAATAATTATCATACAGTCACTAATGGAAGAACATTAATGACAATGGTTGTGGAAAGAGCTTATGCCGACTACGAAAATTTTCAGGATCTGCCCAATGCTTATCACTATGTTTGGTTGGAAAGGTTTTTCTTATTTTTGATAAAATAACATTTTCATCCCTGAATTTGAGATTTTTTTTTATATATAATATACATGTTTATCTTACGGTCTAAGGTTAAGGGTGTGATGGTGTCATTGCCAACAGTGTCGTATTCAAGGTTTGAACTCACGTTTTCACTTTGAGAGTGCAATGTATCTTACTAATGGACTCAATATTTGTTAGTGTTATTATCAATTTGTCAGAAAAGATATTTAACTTGATCTTATTGATTTACATAGTCAGAACTTAATAATTTTTCCAACTTAAGAGTCATGCGTGATGAAAGTCTCATGCACAATATTGACTGAGAAAAGGAAGTATAAAATTTGCTTTCTGATTCTGACTCTCTCACTTCATTCATTGATTTTTATTTTGTTACTTCAGAAGTAGCTACTTCGGCTTCATCTACTAACAATTTTTAGTCCTAAACTTGGTATTTTTTACCAACTTGACGTCTACATTTTTTATTCATTAAATTTTTGAATTTGAAAACTTTTTTCAACTTGATTTTATTGGTTCACATTAATCAGAACTTAGCAATTTTTTCCAAGCATATCTTAGTTCTTAACAGAATATGAGTTCAAAGACCAAATTATGAAAAGTTGCTAAATTTTCGGACTAATATGGATCCATAAAATTCATAACCAAATATAAGTAAAAAAAAATCAATCTCCAAACTAAATAAAGAGAAAGGGATAAATTAGGTTTAAAGTCTTAAGTCAAATTTGTTATCTAAGATGAATTAATTTTTAAGAGCAATGGAGAGGTGAGAGGGGGAGGAAAAGGCACATAATAGGGGTGTTCATAGTTAATCGTTGTAGTATATTAGTTAACCATAATGAAATGAACAAAATATCTTTAGACATTATCGTCTAATTGCATTAAGAAAAGAACCTCCAAGTTAATTGTATCTAGAGCAATGGTCCAAAGCAGATAACCTTGTTCGTTCACAATATAGCTTGGAAATTACATTGGAAAGGCTTATGACATATTTTCGGGTCGCATGGAGAGATTGTGAACGCTTTCATCCCGACAAAATTAAGCCGATTCAATAGGAGGTTTGGGTTCGTTAATTTCTCTATCTCGGTGGATGCACAAAGAGCCATGTCCAAATTAAATGTATTTTTGAGATGGGTAGCCGCTTAGACGTATCCATAGCCAAGATTAACTCTATAAATTAGCATTGGAAAGAAGCTTCAACCAAAATTATCGAGGTAGGCAAAGAAACTCGTTGTGTTGTGGAAGATTTAGATTTCAAAAGTAGGCAACATATTGAAGGAACCAAACTATTACTGCTATATTCTATCAGTGCAAGCAAAGTTGGCTATGTTCGGGAAAATATACGGAAAGCAAATTCTGGAAGTGTTTTATCTTGTAGATTGAACATTGACGCGTATTTTTATATTAAAATTAGGATTAAATTGATTATACGTGTAAATATGGATGACTAAATGTATAATTATACTAATTTCATTAATTATCACGTCATAATTTCTATTAAAATTAATGGCTAGTGGCTTTATTGAAAGCACTTTAATAGTTCTATGGTCTGATTGACAAAAAAATTTAGTTCGGTGATCAAAATAAGATCGACATAATAGTTTTGTGGTCATGGGTGTAGTTTCCCCTAAATTAAATGCATTTTTGGTTATTTTCTTAGAAAAGTAAAAATAAAAATCGACTGGAATCAAAGTCGGGTGTGTTTTTGACCGAAAACTTAAATGCTACTCATGCATGACATCTAAGCCAATCATAGCTACTAACCTATATCATATCATATTTAATTAAAATGAAGCGGTATTACATTCTCATATCGATATTTAAATTTATTTAAGATAAATATTTTTAGTCACTAGATCAATTAATGGATCTCATACCATATTATATTTAAATACGTATTTGAGATAGATTTATTCACATGTTTAAATCTATGTACTAATTTTATGTTCGTACATAAATTCATACAAATATGCCGGATGCTAGAAAATATATTTGAGATTATATATGTTTTGTGAATTTTTATATATATTTGTTTTATTGCCCATGGAAATTAATTCTTTTAGAGTTTAAATTTTATTATTTTTCAATAATATTATTTCTAAAAGTTAAATCTAAATTATCCTTTTAAATATGTATATGTTGTACTATTTTCCTCTAAATAGGCTTAAAGAGAGTTTTAACGAGGCACATACAGGTTGAGGCGGTTTTAATTCATTAATAAATGATTTTTGCCGAGTAAAAAAATTATTTTTTATTTTTCTATTTTTTCTATTTTTTAAATTTAAATCATAGAATTCACGTCAAATATATGTGTGTCCATGTGGATTTCAGTCCATTTTTTACCACGTCAACTTTTATTAACATAAATAAATGGTTAATTGTCCTTTTTATTCACTTTTTTTATAATAAAAGAGTAAATAACCTTTTATGTTTTTATTGAGACGTAATTGGCAGATCATAAAATCTATTTTATGTTTATCAGTGGGATTATATTTCAAATCTTATAATTAAGGGATAGAGGTGAACAACCACTGTATTACTCCATATCTTATGATTAATAATTTGTTTTCTTTTAAAAGGAAAAATATTGATAAGAAAATTATTTTTCACTTCTCGACAGAGAACTACCCACTGTTTACTCACTGCATCATCCAATTCAAAAATTAAAAATATTGACATGTCTACATATAAGGACGAACATAAAATTTTATGTTAGGAGGCGAATTTATAAAATTTTAGGGGTGAACTTATAAAAATTTAAGAGGGTTAAAAATAAATTTTTAATAAAAAATATATTTAAAAAAAAAATTAAATTGTATAAAAATTTTAAATTTTTAGAAGAACGATCGCCCTCTCTAAGTCTATTCCTGGGTGCATATATCTAACATGTGTAAAAGCCACGTTTTATAGGGAAAAAATAAGAAAAGTCGAGAGATTGAGTTTATAGATTACGTCTGAGTGGACCGATTCTATTTCTCCAAATGTACGATTTATTATAAAAATATTGAATACATATAAATTTATATGTCGATTTCATTGGAACTAATTTTTATTTATATAATTTTAATGACGTATAATATGAAAATTGAAAATTTTAATGAAGTATATTGCATATATTAAAATAAAAAAACACATTGCACAAAATGCTTTGATCAGAAAAGCAGCGGTTTGCAATGAATAAATAAAATTTGTGATTACAAACAATTTTAAATATGAATATGTCATTTTTATTAAAAGAGAAAAAAATAAGAAAATATAATAAGAGTTTATAATTCAGGTAAATAAATTTGTTCTGAATATATTTTTATAAACAAAAATATATAAAAATTAAAGTCTCTATATCATTAACGAGATCATGCAAAGAAAAAAATAAAAACCCTAATTCAAAAAGTCAAAACAAAATAGATAAAAATGTCATCAAAGCTCGATGATAAAAGGTAAAAATTAACAACAAACAACATTAAAAATACATATTACAATAAGATACGTTGACAACACGGTTATTACCACAACTCAATCGCAAATAAGAATGGTGATTGTGAGCTCTATTTAAATCTAATTCAAGAGTCCAAAACATAGAGATAAGTGAGATAATCAAAAGAGTGTCATTATAATCAATCGTGACAATGTCAAATCTAACATTGATAGAAAATTAAATAAAAAAATAGTCAAACGGCAGATTAAACGAAAAAAAAATGTCAAAAAAAGAGAGAAAATGTACTAAAATAAATAGAGAAAAACATAATACAAAAACAGAATTATTAAATTTAAAAACTAAAAAACAAAAAAAAAATCATTGACAGACAGCCACGAACAATGAAACTAATACCGCCGTCGCTTACACAAAAATTCAAAAAAAAAAAAATTACGGCTGCTAGGCTAAAACTGCGATCGAAAACAATTAACGTTGGAGGGGTTTTTTTTTTTTTGGGTTTCATTCTGAAGTTTTTATATCTGAATTTTATGAATGATAAAATTATGATGTGAGAATAGATTTCTCCATGCATGAAGTTATTTTTATATAAAATTATATATAATGTTTTTATTTTTAACTATTTAAATTTAATTTTAAAATGTTTATTAATTACTTAGATGGGATGTGTTTATAGCCATGCTTAGTTTTTTAATGTACCAATTAAGTTTGATCACCTTATCTAAGAATACATTTCTAAATTAAAGAACTAATTCCTATTGCATATAACTTCAAATTTTTATGGGGGAAATTAAATATACATGATGTTTGCAATGAAGGTTTGGTTTTTCAAATATACACATAAATATAACGCTTCTTCTTCTCTTTTGGGAAGAATAATTTTTTAATTATTAAGCTTTGAGTGAGTTGTTGTTATTGATTAATTGAGTGTATACACTTCCATTTGAATTATAATTTGTATTATTTTTTGATCTAATTTAGTTTAATAATTTGTATTATTATAATGACATTTGTATTTTTATATAATTTTTAATAAAACAATTTCAGATTAATCATTTAAGAATGAAACTCAATTTCAATATATTTTGGCTTAATAGTCAAAAAGGTGCCCAACCTATATCTCTTTTTTTCAGTTTGGTGCCTAACATTTTTTCGGGTCACTTTGGTGTCTAACGTTTCATTCCGTAACTCAAATCAAGTTTTTTCGTCAACGGACATTAAAAAATTTATGTTATCCAATAAAAATACGACACGTGGCCTATTTTTATTTATTTAATTTTTTAATTTCTTTAAAATATAAACTTCTTAAAAAACCCCAAAGTTTAAATTTCTTCCAATCAAACCCTCAAATCACATCTCCCTCACGTATGGCATCCCCCACACATCGGTGGTTCACCGTTTACTACCTCAAGTGTCGGGTACCTCACCGTTCAGCATCCCCCACCCTCTAGCCGTCGATTAGAAACTCGATCGGTCTTTTTTTCTTCATTTGTTGGATGTTATCGACAGAGCAATCGACAGTTTATTCCAGGTTTTCAATGACGGGATGATAGGATTTTTAGTCATGGGGGGCGACAAAGGCAAGGGTGACCGGTGGTGGTTGAACCGGTGATGGAAGTGGAGGAATTTAGGGTTTGGGTTTGGGGTTTAAAAAATTAAAGATTTTGGGTTTTTTTATAAATTAAAGATGTTTTGATTTAAAAAATAAAAATTAAAGAAAATACCAAAAATATATCACGTGTCGTATTTTTATTGGATAACAAGAAATTTTTAACGTCTGTCACGAAAAAACCTGATTTGAGTTATGGAATGAAACGTTAGGCACCAAAGTGGCACGAAAAAAACGTTAGACACCAAACTAGAAAAAAATAGTATAGGTTGGGCACCTTTTAACTATTAAGCTTTATATTTTATATATGAACTCATTATCACTCTATCTATACTTATTATTGGATAAATTTCACAAATAAAAATTTAACATGAAATATTTCATGAGTATAACAAAGTTTAATATAAATAGTTTTATTTTAATAGTCTAATAGTAAACATGTTATGATGGATGACATGCTAAAAAATCTATACTATGAAAATATCGTCCTACCACCTTGAGTTTTAAAGTGACATTTTTTTTTTGAAATTAAGTGACATTTGTTATGTATAAGAAAAATAAAGTGACATTTATTATGTTACAAAAATAAAGTAATATTTATCTTTTCACTTTTTCTTTTCAAATTATTCTCTTAAATGGCCTATGAAGACATTAATTTTAGTGTTAATCATCAATCGTGGATTCTTTTTTCTTTGTTTAATTATATTTAACTTTTATTTAATTTTTGTTTTTTCTTATTTTTTAGTAATAATTGTTATACATACTTTTTTGATACATTTTCTTTTACTTTTTGACATGTTTTATGTCTTCTTTCTCAATTATTTAAGCGTTTTTTTTTATTTTATATTTTTTCAAGATTGGATTTAACGATTCCACGGCTGATCCAGATGGCGCTTACTTGATATCATGTTGATCTTCTCTGCTTTTGAACCTCAAATTGAATCTGGATACGCGTTCGCAATTATCATTCTTGATCACAATTAAGTTGTGTAACGACTGTTTTATCAACATGTCATAAGAGTTATATGTATTTTTTTAATGTTAGTGTTGATGATTTTTATCATTCACCATCGGTTTCTAGTGTTGTTTGTATTTATCTTTTGTTTGAGTCTTTTGGTTAATTTTTAATATTTTTTATTGTATGAACCTTGTATGATCTCAAGTGGCTAGTTTTTGCTTTAGTAATTATAGAAAAATGTCTAAATTATGTGTTTAATTTACGTTTATAGTTGTAAATTCTCATTATAATTTTAAATATTTTCGAACACATATTAAATGTGGTAGTATAGTATGCTAGATTGAAGACTAGACTCTAATTGTGTTAATCTGCGTTAGTGGTCCGGCGGTGGTTTTATATTGTTATTTTAAAATCGTGAATTTAGTTAGTCGCTTTGTACGATTTGGTTGTATTGTATTTTTTTCTTTCATTTAAGATTAGAATTTTTTTTAACAAAACATATAATGCATTTTTATGTTATTAATAAAATAACATTTACTGAAAAAAAACTAAAATAAAGATAAATAAAAAAATATTCTACAAGACTAAAGAAAAATTGTGCCATAAAGATATAGGAACAAATACACCAATATGTACCCAAAAAAAGGAGAAATCTAAAACAATAAAAATTCTTATCTAGAACTAAAACAAAAAATAAAATCAGATGACAGAAAACAACTTTTTCAAAAATAACTAGCGAAGCACCTTATAGAGAAAACACGTATTTTTCATATTTGAAATTTAACATCTTTATTTATATTATTTATCATTTAAAAAGTTATTATAATTATTATGTTGCATGCACCAACAACTCATCTTATTCAAAAGCATTCTAGAGTGAAAACATTTGTTTGGATATGATCTATAAGCAATTGAGGTGGCAAATTTCAAAGCCCTAACTTTTACTTCACCATGCAAATTTAAGACACGTATTAAATGTTAATATGTTCAACACATGGCTTTTTCAGTTTCACCCCACCTTGTACTCTACCTGATCATTACTTTACCCACGTGTTGAGATCGTAACGAGCCAGGTCTCTAGGTTCCAAATTGCCAGCCTCAACCTATTCTGTCCAAATGAAAATACAGGATTTTTTTATTGAAAAAATATTTTATTTTAAATAAATAAATAAAATAGAAGTTTCTTGAAATAAACGCTTCTATAATTTTTTAGAAAAAACTACATATTTAGTAATCTAATTATGCATGTGTTATTATTTTAGTATTTTAATTATTATTTTTAATAAAATAGTACTCAATGTTACGTTTTTGTCATATTTTGGTACCTTCGTCGTTTAAAATTAACATAATTGTGACGTGCCTTGGGTTAATAACAGTTTTAGTTCAAAAACTTATACAATCTATCAATTTAGTCTAAAATTTTATAAATTTAAATATTATTTTAATTCTTAGATTAAAATTGTAAATTTCTCATTTTTTTCTTCCCGTTGAACACTTTTTTGGGTTTCGATTTTTAAAAAACACATTAGAGACAATCAAAATTTTAGGATTCGGGGGTCAATGGGAGGCTAATGTGGGGTCCGTTGGAGGACCCATACTCCATGATTAGGATACCAAAGAGAATATGAGGGGGTGAGAAAGAGATGAGACAAAATTCTATCAAAATTAAAATGATGTTTTACCCCAAAATTAAGATAATGTTTTAAATTGTGAATTTTGGACTAAATTGATAATATATATAACTATTTTGGACTAAAATTGTGATTATATCAAGCGACGTCATTATCTCCGTTAATTTTTAACGGTCGGGGTACAAAATAGAACAAAAACGTAATGTTAGGTACCATTTTGTCAAAAATAATAGTTAGTATACCAAAAAAGTAACACAAGCATAGTTGAGATATTAAATATGTAGTTTTTCCTAATTTTTATTTGGATTTTGGGTTAGGTTCGGATTGAGGTTCGGTTGAAGACTTTTAAGCCAAAGATAAGCACCTTCGATGCTCCGTCCACCACCCCCCACTACAAAGCAACCCACTTGTTTTCTTTCTTTTCTCAATCCTCATCCCCTTTTTTTCTCGAGAAAAAAAATATATGAAAGTTTCCCAAGAAAGTTTCTTTCTCTCAAAACTGGCTCCAAATGATCAGTATTGATCAAGAATCAAGCGTTAGAGAAATCAAACCAAAAAGCAGAAGAATCATGGTTAGCCTCCCACCACCTTGCTGAATCCTATATCACATGAATCTTTTTCATTGACATGATTTTGATTATTTTCTCTCTCTTTTCTTGGGATTTCACCATAATATAAAACAGGGAGGCGGCGGTCCAGATTACGATGATGATGATGAGAAAGAGGAAATGAAGTGGCCGCCATGGCTGAGACCGCTGCTTCAAACAAGCTTTTTCGTTCAATGCAAACTCCATGCAGATGCTAACAAGAGTGAATGCAATATGTACTGCTTGGATTGCATGAATGGCGCTCTTTGTTCTCTTTGCCTTGCTTATCACAAAGACCATAGAGCTATTCAGGTAAAATAAATTACATGAATTTGCATTGGTTTCAGCAATTTCACGTGCCTTTTTTCTTGGGAGATTGTTGCAGATAAGGAGATCATCGTACCATGATGTAATAAGGGTTTCAGAGATTCAGAAATTCGTGGACATATCAGGGATTCAGACCTACATTATCAACAGTGCCAGGATTGTGTTCTTGAACCAAAGGCCTCAGCCTAGGCCAGGCAAAGGTGTCACCAATACCTGCCAAGTCTGCCACCGAAGCCTCCTTGATTCCTTCACCTTCTGTTCTCTTGGTTGCAAGGTTAATTTACAATTTTCATTTCAACCCCCCCCCCCAAAAAAAAAAAAATTGGGGTTAATTTACATCATTTTATTTATATTTGGTCCTTTGATAAAAAAAAATTCAGATTGTTGGGACATCAAAGAACTTCATGAGGAAAAAGAAACCGTGCAAGGAAACAGATGGGTCCGACGCCGAGTCATTGAATGGTGTTAGCAATGGAAGGCCGAAGAGCAAAGTACAAAGCTTCAGGCCGTTGACGCCACCGCCAACGGCCGCGAATTACAGGACGGCGAAGCGGAGGAAGGGAGTTCCTCACCGAGCTCCAATGGGAGGTCTCATCATAGAATACTAATACTAATAATGAAATGAAGGATCTTAATAGTTTTGTTTTTCCCTCGACTGATATAGCAAGCAATGTCAAAACACATGAGCTTTGTGCCTTAGAGGCCGGTGTTAGAAGCTAAACAATACCAATGTCATTATTGTACATAAAATGGGCAAAAAAAGGTAAAAGATAGGTGTTTGATATGGTAAAGATAGGCTTTTGATACTCCTCTTTTTTATTGTATTATTATGGGGTTTAAAATGTGCGTATATTTATATATAGTTGGGTGTAATAAGAGAGAATTAAAAATTATAGTGTAAAAATCAAACTAATGGAGTGATGAGTAGACAATTTATAAAGATTCTTTGCTTTATTTATTTTTATTTGTTGTTGCAGTGAAGTACTGTGTGATGGATGATATAATGACATTCCTTCGTACCAAAGTAAGAGTACATTGCAGTGAGATTATCCCACGCGAATTAAAGGCGCGTAGGAGATGAGTTTCAGCTTAGGCTAAAAAATCTGGCGCTTTTTTATTGTTGTTGAGCCAATGGAACTTCAACACGTTTTCTCTCTATACGCACTACGATGAAACTAATTTTTTTAGGTTAAATAAGATGAACTCAAAAAAAAAATTATTGAAGAAGAAGGAATTGAAGTAATTGACAACAATGGGAAATCTTTAATTAGAGTTGTAAACAAACATAATAAAAAATGAAATATTTATATTTAAATATATATATCAAATTAAAGAGTTGCGGAGTTGCGGTGGTGGAGATCTACTAAATGGTCAAGTGACCAAAAATATTCTTCTTATTTTATCTTGTAAAAATTTAAATCTCAATATTTGTTTTATGAATATAAAAATCTCTTTACTTAAAGGAAAAAAATATTGCGGGATGATAAAATTTAGGTTAACGTTAGGTGTTTTTATACTCAAAACGTGGTTTGTCTTCATTACATTACATTTTTTTGTAAACAAACATAATAAAGAATGAAACATTCATTACATTACATTAACATATAAGTTGTAAGAGAGGATCATAATTATTACATGGTTTGTAATAATTGGATGTCTTGTTTCTATACTCCCAAATTCTAGGAACTCAAACTTCTCCTTTCATGGAAATCTCCATATCCATGGCCATGCAACTTATGAACTTACTTGTATGTGTCTGCTATATAATTTTCTTTAGCAGATAATAACCATTAGTATACAGAAACTTTTACAATGATTGTCGTATACCGATAAATACTACTAACTTTTAATTTAAAAGAAAATAAATTTAAAAACTAAAAGATTTTCTTTTTTCCTAATTAATGTCGTTAAAATATGGGTTAATTGCATGTTTGGTGTATAAATTATACTCGATTCCTCAATGACATATTCTTTTAAATATATATATATATATTTAAGACGTAGTAGCAAGATTAGTCCTCAACAATACACTATTTTTTAAATTCCAACCTTAAGATTTAAAAAATTAAAAATATTTATTTTAAAAAATTATAAAAAAATATTCAAACTAATCTTAATTAACGTGTGGCCTAACATTAAAATTAAAATTAGTTTAATTCTGATATTTTTATATTTCTTCATTTTTTATCTTCTTCTATTGGAGCTTCTTAAAAATCTTAAAGTTCTGATTTTCGATTAAATGAAACAAAAAAATACATAGCTCTAATTTCTTAAAAAGCCAAAACTTAACTGTTACTGATTCTAATGATATAGATATTCATAAAATTATGGTTCTTTATAAACTAGATCCCAATTCTCAATCTTAATTTTTTTCTTTATCTTCAATCCTCAAATTCGACTAAGATATAATAAAAAAATTGTGGTAGATGTTGAGAAAATACTAGGCGATAATTTTTAAAAATATTGTTTTATATACCAAAATTTGATGATAATTTAATGAATAAACACTAGCACTAAGAGGATAGAAACATTAAGTAAATAAAAGTTATTGACAATAATTAAGATGTACTCTCAACATTTAAACCTTTAATTGTTTAAATCGACAATGTGAAAGAGCAAATCACACAATATAAATCAGACTTATAAACCCATGCAAAGTCGGATTTCATAAAAAAAATATCATCTCCATCTATGACTCTGTAACCCAGACTTAGACGATCGAAACCAAATGGTGGGAAACCAGGTGTCGGATAACCAGTTGGATCACTTTTTCTTCTTCAATTGGTCTTCAACGACAATCGAGCGAGTCTAGCTTCTGTAGCTATCAGTTTTGTTGTGTTAAATAAGGAGAATAAGAAAAGCAAAGATTTTGAGGGGATTTAATCAAACGAAAAAATATTTTTTGCTATCGGTTTTTTAATATATTTTTATAATTTTAAAAATAAAATTCATTTTTTTAATTTTAAACATTGAGGAAAAAATTGATAGAATATGAAAATATTAAGACTGAAATTTATTGGATTACTTTTCAAGTTATGATCAAATTGATTGAATGTATAAGCTTAGGGGACAAAAAATATTATTATATCATGACACATCATCATCTCCTTTAATTATTAACGGTCAGTGATCAAAGTAGAAAAATGTATCATTAAAGACTATTATTACAAAAAAAATATGATGACCAAAATAAAAGAGAAGTGATAATTTGGTGGCTAATAGTATAGTTTATCCTATTTCATATCAGTAGTGTATATCAATGTATGACATTGTAGAGTCGTCTTTAGTATACCAACTATGCAACTAGTTTAATAACATTTTTGCAAATTTCTTCAAACTTCCTAGAAAAACATTGGTAAAATTTAAATTTACGAAAAAGGGACCTCATCAAACTTAAAATTAATTGCTTGCAATTTCCGATAAGTTCTTGACAATGACACCTATTTTGTCTTTTTCACCGGTAATACCGGTATGATATTTTATTTTTCCTATTTTTCTACAATTTCAAAAGAATATTATTATTTGTTTATATTAATTTTAGTATAATATATAAAAAATGTAGTGAAATTGACCGGAGTACACGGCCGCCTTAGAAAGTCGAAACACCTTGAAATCGCCGTCGTAATTGACACGTGCCCCCTCTAACTCCAATAATTGTACTTTGCTCACTTCTCAGCCGTCCATTGCATCATCAAAAACAAATACTCCCTACCTATCTTTGGCGTTACTAGCATTATGATATATTAAGAAAAACAGTAATGTTACACATAGAAAATGAGGTTCAACTATAATGATTTTGTTATAAGGGAAATTTTATAATGATTCTCATTTCAATATACACCATTAATTTTTAATTTAAAAGAAAAAACTAAAAATTAAAATATTTTTTATTAATGTCATTAAAATATGGGTTAATTACATGTTTGGTATATAAATTATGCTCAATTCTTCAATGATATTTTTTAAAAAAAATTTATTTACTTAAGAAATAGTAGCAAGGTTTATGGTTATGGCTTTGTGTGTTTTAGCTCGGATGATCTGGTGAGATTCTGAGTATGATTGAGCCTCATGGGCTATGTATGATGTTTTGCTATGTTGAGAGCATGTGTTTAGGCGACTAGTAGTAGCACAACGTGTTTATTTATCTTTCTTTTTTGCTCGTACTAGCATGCATGCTTATTTTATGATTAGCATGAAGTATAGTAGAGTAGATGTGTACCACTGAGCTTTGTAAGCTCAGCGCTCGGAATCGTTGTTTCCGTGCGTAGGTTGATCGCTGGATCGTGGGGTAGATGAGCACTATCAGTACGGGATTCCAGCATGTGGAGGCTTTTCAGAGTACGATAGTTGTGTTTAGTGACTATATATTCATAGGACCTTACGTGGTCGAGTCTGTAAATCTTTGTTTTGAAATTGTATTAATCAAATCAAATGTTTAAACGTTTTAAATTAAAGTGGAGCTCCTAGTAACGACTCAAATTGTTTAACTATATTTCCAATTGTGCGCTTTAAATGTTTTGAGAAATACCTTGTTGGGCTAAACCCAATTTTGAGGAATTTTTAATGATTTTGGGTTGGGCTTGAGGCTCAATTGTGACTTTCGGATCGAGGGTGTTACATTTATCATGCATATAAAATTTCGAATCAATTAGAATATTACTTTTTATTATATTGGTGAATATTTGTATAAAAAAATAATTGAACAAGTTTAATTTACTCCAAATGAAACTTGCGTTATATATTTGTAAATATAACATGTTCGATGGTTATTAAACAAATATATCATATGAATAGAATTCAACAAGAGGTCCAGTGGAAAAGCGGATGATGTTTATCTTAAAAGACCCATATTTAATCGCAATGTCTACAAGGTGTGTACGCATTGTCTTAAGGTTAAAAATATCTCTGAACAGATATTACTTTATATATATGAATTTTATTAATAATTAGTCCCATGTTTTTAACCCAATATTTTACTTATTTTTTTTCTAAATGATATTTCTTCAAGGAGAAAACAAAGGGCAGGCTTATTTTTTTTTTAGATAATATGGTATTTTGTTTGGGAGCTCCAATAACAAATGGTAAATTTTCAACCAACTATCAATTAATTTAGCGGGATGAGATATTAGATCCCTTAAACATAATTAAGAGTTCAAATTTTAGCGATTTAAGCGCAAAAAACCGAATTAATCGATTAATAAATCGAATAACAATGATTATACCAAATTAAATGTTAAATTTTCTAATAATGAAACAGTCAAGTTAAAACTTAATTAATTATTTTTTTAAAACCATTAAGTTGAAGCTGTTTTTTAATTGAAATCACATAGAGTGTTAGAGCATTTCCAGTTTGTCATAGGTCATTCATTAACCATATTTTGCAAGTGCGGTTTACTGATTTATTGCGGACAAATTAATAATTCTCTTGAATTAAACGTCAAAACTTATCTTTCGTCACACTTCAATTATTGCTAACAAGTTGAAGATACAAATTTCACTGTTCAAAGCAAATATCCCTATATACAAAATCAATTACAATAAATATAAATATTATTGTCCGTGAATATTTCATTTTCAAGGTGATAGAAACCCCATGGTAAAGCTTTGCATGAACATCTTTTCTACTTTTTATTTTTCTACCCCTTAATTACCTCCAACATGAGATTCTTGTTAATGTCAATATTTTCATAACTAATTATTTAAGATTAAAGTTTGCCATATGATTTTGCCAACCACCAACCTTATCAACTTAACGTTGATTCATTTTAAGGGTTATATTTAATTTACCGTCAGTGGCGGAATTTGAGGTAAGAGTTTGGGGGTCAACTTAAACTTTTAAAAAATTTGGAGGTATAAACTAAAATTTTTAAAATTTTCGAAGGTTTAACTAAAAATTTTAATAATTTTGAGAGATTTAATAAGAACTTTTAAAATTTATGAGAGAAGATTTAATTGAAATATTCAAATTTTAAAGTTTAATGTGAATTTTTAAAAATCTCGAGGAATCAAATTATTTTTTTAGAAAAAAATAAACAAATTATAATTTCTCAAATTTAAGAGACTATAATGGAATTGTATCATTTTAAGGGCTGAGATCCCTACCAAACCCTGACTCTACTTAAGGATGGACTTAGAGGGGCGGTCGCCACCTAAAAATTTAAATTTTTTAAAATAATTTTTATATATTTTCTATTGAAAATATATTTTTGCTCCTATAAAATTTTATAAGTTCTTCCTCTTAAAATTTTATAAGTTCGCCCCTCAAATATAAAATTCTGCGTCTTTCACTGACTCTACCCCTAATCTAATTAATAAATACTTACATAACAAAAGTTATTTGATTATAAATTTAGAATTTTTTCCCTCAGTTTACTTTTATTCAATTTTAAAATATAATTTTTTTAATTATTCTTTTATAGATGCTATTCTAACCAATGACATTGGCTACCATTTTTCGTTTAATATTAATATTATAACAAGGATGGGTCGACAAATATACCATATACACTACTAATGTTATACATTGCATACACCATTAATATAAACTAGGGTAAACTACACTATTAACCACCAAATTATCATTTCTCTTTTATTTTGGTCATCACACTATATTTCTTTTTGCAAGAATAGTCTTTAGTGATATATTTTTCTACTTTGGTTATTGCCCGTTAAGCATTAATAGAGATGATGATGTGGCATGATATAATAACAATTTTAGTCTCAAAACTATACATTCAATCAATTTGATCATAATTTAAAAAATAATCCAATAAATTTAACTCTCAATATTTGCATATTCTATCAATTTTTTTTCTTAAGGTTTAAAAAAAGAATTTTATTTTAAAATTTATAAAAATATATTAAAAAAATTTCAAAAATATTTTTTCGTTTGATTAAATCTCCCCCTCAAAATCTTTGATTTTCATATTCTCCTTATTTAACCCAACAAAACCGAAAGTGATAGAAGCTAGTTTGGTTCGATTGTCGTTGAAGACCAATTGAAGAAAAAAAAAGTGATCCAACTAGTTACCCAATACCTGATTTCCCACCATCTGATTTATAATTTGGTTTCAATTGCCTAAGTCTGGGTTACGGAATCATGGATGGAGATGATATTTTTTTTTATGAAATATGACTTTACACGAGGTTTACAAGTCTGATTCATATTGAGTGATTTGCTATTTTACATTGTTGATTTAAACAATTAAAGGTTTAAATGTCGAGATTACATCTTATTTATCGTAAATAACTTTTATTTACTTAATGTTTTTACCTCTTAGTGTTAGTGTTTATTCATTAAATTATCTTTAAATTTTGGTATATAAAATAATATTTTTAAAATTTTACGTCGTCTGGTATTTTCTCAATATCTGCCACAAAATTTATTTGTTATGTTTGAATCGAATATGAGGATTGGAGAGAAAGGAGAAATTGGGGTTAGAAATTAGGATCTCGTTTATAAAGAACCTTAATTTTATGAATATCATCATTGAAATCGGTAACAGTTAAGTTTTGAATTTTTAAATTTTATAGCTATGTATTTCTTTGTTTCATTTAATTGAAAATCAGAATTTCAAGGTTTTTAAGAAGCTCCAATGAATGAAGATACAAAAATAACTTATCGGGTTCGAATTTGGCAAAACAGACTGCGTCATCAAACTCAGAACATCGAGAAACTGCCAGGTAGGATCCCCTAGAAAAAGTCAACGTTGGTCAATGATTAACGCCACGACGATCAACAGCGGCGCGAAAACTGGCTTGGCTTGGCCCGGCTCGAATGGTCGGCTTGATGGACGGGCTCAGCCTGCGGCTTGAGTCGGCTCGGCCCAAGCCTAGAGCCTGCTGGAGTTTGCGTCGCACACCCACGCACAGACGGCGACGCGTGTGGCACGTGCGATGGCCTTTGGTGGCCGAACATGAACGACAAAGCTATAGTTTGGCTATTTTTGGGCTTCTAAGCACAGCTGTGATAGCGGTTCTCGATGATCACCACAACTCTATTTCAACTCCCCGAATCTTCTTTTCTCTCACCCCGATGAATGGCGGCAGCGATGGCGACAGGGCGACCACCGGTCGACTCGTCTTAGTGATATCTTTCTAATGGTGTCAGAGGTGTCGCGAACGGATGCTTTGACGGTGGTAGATTGAACCTCAAAACTCCCCTCCTTCTTTTTCTCATTTTCTCTTCTCTATCGCTATCCACTTTTCACCTTTTTCCTTTTTCTCTCTTCTCGTCCTAACTTCTTTCTCTTTTTCCATCAACTACACATATTTAAAATTCAAACATTCTCTTCCAAATTAATGGGCCCAACCTAAAAGTTCTTAACTCATTCTTTCAAGATAAAGACTCAATCTCGGGCCCGTGATCCAATTTGCTAACCCGGAGTTCGAGTCATTACAATAAATGTAACGGATATGATAAATCTCGTATCTATTTGTTGAAATAATAACTTAAAATATAATGAAAGTGATCAGTTGAGTTTAACTTAATTGACATTGTTGCCAGTAAAATATACAAAATGACGTGGGATCAAACATGTTTAGATGCTCAATATTTTCTAATTTAAAAGTAATGTAAGATTTAGTAGACATGGTATAAAAACTATTATAAAAAATGTGACTTGTTAGCAATAAAGTACAAATGGTTCCATGTCTGTCTTGTTCATCTCTCGTCTAAAACGGAATATGGTATTGTATTAAATATGAAAAATAAAAACACATAGCCCCCCCTTTACAATGGGAATTGTGTACTTTCTACTTGGAAAGTGATAAACTTTGGATTGTTTTAAAATTCCACAACCCTACCTCTCCTGGTAGAGAAGAATAAAATAAAAGGCAAGATGAGTAAGAATAAACTACAAGGTATATTCTTTTATACTTTCAATCAGATTTACAAATCATTTATGCTTAGTAATTTTTTAAAATATATTTACTTTGTATAATTTGAGTTATCTAATTATATTATGATTTCTTGGTTATTTTTTCAATGTTATAAAAATGGAATAACTAAATATAAATATAACTTCTCATATATTTATAAAAACATATAGTTTTTGTCCTTTGTGCAGACATTGATAAGGATACATACATCTGAAAGGAAAAAGGGAAGATGGAAAGTTGGGCAATTATTCTTATTTGTTGCTTCTTATCCTTAGCACCACACACTAAGCTTATGGACCCATCCATCAGTTTTAGATGCACTTGTCCTCTCACTTAATATATGCCTTGTTTCCCATGTCATGGTTAAAGTTTTTTAAAATTTTAAATTTAATGAGTGGTCTCAGTAATACATATAATATATTTTACTTAGATAACTCGGATTTTGACATTTTAATCTTAAGTGTGCATGATTTTATCTAAATTTGATAACGAACACAAATATTATCTTGTACTAGAATATAATTATATAAAAGAAGTTTTCTACAGGTCTGGAGAAATTTATATTTTAAAATGAGTAAAAATATCATTTTACGTAAGGAAATTAAATAAAATAAATTTTAATGATTAAAAAATATAATTGAAATTTAATTAAATGATATGATATTAGCTTAAATTATAATTCATTATTTCAAGTGACACGAAAATTGAATGGTTCACATTATCTTTAAATTATACTTACATTACGTGTTGTTATTGTGTCCATACATTTTATCATCGCATAATTATATATATTCGTATCATATTTTATACATTTGTTTTGTATTTATATTAGTGTTGATGTAACATTACTATTAATTATTAAAATAATTTTGTCCAGTTGCTAGCTACACCATCAAAACTAAGCTTGGCCTTGGGGGGCTCATTGAGGATAGGGGGTGGAAAGTGGGAACCCACCATCGATGAACCCTGATATTTCTCTCCCTTTCAAATGTGAATACGACTGTAAACGAACCGAACGAGAGTATGTTCATATTCGTTCGTTTAATTTTAACCGAATAAATAAATGAATACAAATAACTAAAAGAACATAATTTTTGTTCGTATTTGTTTGTTAAGGAATGTAGTTTGTTCGTGTTCATTCGTTAAAATGATAAACGAACGAACATAAAAGGACGTATGTGAATAAATATAAACGAATATAATCGAACAAACATATGTGAATAAATTTAATTTTTTTAAAATATAATACTTTTATTATGAAAAATAATAATTATAAATGGATATATGTGAACAAATTTAAACAAACATAAACAAACAGATTACCGAATTTCACGAACATAAATGAGATAATGAGTCATTTGTTCGTGTTCGTTCATTTAATTAAACGAACAAAAAAATCTTATTTATGTTCGTACGTTTAATAAATAAACGAACTTCCCGTCGAACGATTCGCTGAACGTTTAGTTCATTTACAACCCTAAATGTCAATTATTTTTTTATAACTATTTGTATCAAATTCATTAATTGATGAATCTAAATTGGATAATACATATGCCTATTATAAAGACGATTCAATCCTTTCAACCTAATTTGCTTAATTTTATTAAGTTAGAATTCGTACTCCTCAAATTACTTAAGGAAATTACTACCTCTCCGATGTCAATTATTAATATTTTATTATCCCTTTCTTCATTTGGTTTTGATGCGTAATAATAGAAAATATTTACTTTGCATTTAATCACTAATACTCTCTTTATTTTTTTTAACAATATGTCGACTAAATTTTATTAAAAAGTAAAATAAAAAAGCAGTCCAAAAAAATAAAAATATAACAGAATAATAAAATACAATAAAAACTAAATTGAAAAAAAAAACTAAAAAACGAACATTAGACCAGCAAAACACTTTCAGTGGGCTACAAATTAGTGATAAAGATGAAATACCTGAGAAATTAAAAGAAGAGAACAAGACTTATTGTCTCTGTCTACCTACACGCTTCAGGCTTGAAGGAGTAGTATGCAAAACCATCAATCTTGAAGGCTGCTTCGTAAAACATATCTGACTGCATCGGTAAACAAACCACAAAAGAGAGTAAATCTACTGAAGACCACTGACAATCCACAAATCACAGTCAATACGTCGCGAAAAACGTATCCACAAATGCAGATCTACCACAACGGTAGATGAATACGTGCCATAAAGTAGAAGCGTGCCACAAGCCAGAAGAAAAGAGTGTCACAAGGTAGAGAAAAATGCGTTATACAAGGCAAATAAAAACTAAAAAAAACCAAAATATAAAAGAAAATAATAACTTGATATTAAAACATAAGAAAAAAGACTACCGATAGTAGTGACCAACAATAAAATTATGCTGCTGCCGATGAATAAGAACTAAAAAATAATTGAGTTAGAATTGAAAGAGCGGCGCTTAATGCTTAGGTTTTAGGTTACCCACCTCACCGACTAATTAATTGTATGGTTATATATGTTAATCATTTTACGTGTATTGTTTTCTTTCTTGGAAGTTTCCTGACAATCCAAATTCTAACTTGGAGGCATTGATTGACAATCCTAAAATTTGGAGTAAAAAAGAGGAGATAAACTTAGAAAATTGAAAAAGATATACTTGCTTCACGACGTTATGATGAATACATTTGTTTTTGTTTTTTTTTTTGCTCAGAAGAATTGATTAAGTTGAAAAGAAATAATAATGCACGTGTATGAACTATGAAGCAGTATATTTTTTTTATATAAAAAGAACAAGAATACTAATATTTTCTTTCTGGTAGAGTATATATTTATTTTATGACAAGGGATGTACTTAGCTTAGATGTGAGAGTAGCTTTAACTCTTCCTACTCCCCCTAATATTTTATTTTATTGTCAGGGACGAACCTAGCTTATATGTGGAAGTGGCTCTAGCCCTCCCTACTTCCACCCAATATTTTATTTTACGTTTATTTCGTATAATAAATTTGAAAATTTTATGGAGTAATTATTAATTGTTACTCCTAATTTTTAAGTAAATTATACTGTCCTTTTTGAGCTGAAATTATGGCTTCGTCCTTGTTTATGGTCTACGTTCGAAATTTATAGTTTTCTCTTAACAATATTTTTTTTAAAGTTTGAACTTAAATTTTTTCCTTGAGAGATTAATATATCATGTCATTACACCCAACTCTTGTTAATATTTCTTTATTATCAATATAGGCATTAATTTTATTCGGATTCAACAAACTAAGTTCGAGACTGTAGCGATGTCCCTCTCGCTAAAAAAATGTGTGTGGTTTTTATTTTCGTTTTACTTTTATTTTGAAAATTATGTCTTCCATGGGATTTTAGAAGAAACTGTGTTTTATTTAAAAATGGAGTCGCCACCGGCCACTCAAGGTGGACCGGGCACCATAAAAAACCAGAGATTTCAAAAAGTCGGGTTCGGGAGTCGGTTACGGATGAGGAAGGATTAGCACCCCCACACCGCCCAAAATTGGTTTTTAATAATTACCGCTTTATTAATATTAAACTTTCTGGATTAAAGTGACGATTAAATTAAAATTTGGTTATAAATGCGAGTAGATTCTAAAGGCCCCGTTATCCGAGAATAAACGCCCAACCACTATCACTACGCCTGATACTGGCCCCATTTACGCTCAGATAAAAGGGCACCGCATTGACAAAATATATATCCGTTATGCAAACTTAAAAAAAACATGGCAAATATAAATAAATACATTGCGGTAAAAATATAAATAAATACTAATATAACATAAATAAAATACAAATCTAAAACATACATACATAACTATTAATTTAACGCATAAATAAAAACAAATCTAGCATAAATAAAATACTAATCTAAAACATACATACATAAATATTAATCTAACTCATAAACAAAAACAAATCTAACATAAATAAAATATTAATATAAAACATAAATTTAAGACATAATAAATACTAATATAAAACATAAATAAACATACAAATTAAAAAAAAAATTTAAATTAACTACTACTTCATTAAATCAGAAAAATTACAACACAAATAAAAAAGAAAGAAAATATACTTAACTAGAAGCTCAAATGATAAACCCCGACTGAACCCCACCGAGATCTAACACGACCTCTCAAAAAATATTAACTAGATCGGATCCAAAATAGGACCTCGATCGAACCGGTTAGGACCGAGGGTAGTGCCCTCGGTCCTTGGCTACCCGAGAGCCAAGCTCTCTTATTAAGGCTTGCCACTGCCGATTCTTGCTGCTTCTTCCCCCCTCATGCCTCATATTTATAGGCAAAGGGGTGGTTTAAGGGGTGACGTGGACCACCCTCATCCACTCCTTTTTTTTACACTTTAATTATTTATTATTATTTTATTATTTTTTTAAAATTAATAATAATATTATTACAATAATACTAAAAGTACTAAAAACCCGGACAAAAATGAGTGATTACAATTGTCCTTCTTTGCTCATTGCTGTGTAACAGGAATAGAGCAAAGACAAGAATAACCATTTTTGTCCGATCTGGCTGAACTTCTCTCATTTTGACGCATGTCTTCTTTCTTTGGTATATCTTCTTTCTCTTCGTCGCATGTCTTCTTTCTTGTCTTGATTGATCCACCATCACTCTTGGGGAAGCAAAACCTTTAAAATGGGGGGTTGTTTGTTGGGGAAGCAAAATGAGTACCACTTGCTACATTATTGATAATAAGTTAATACCTAAAGAGAGTTCGACCCAGCTGCAACACCGACGAAGAGGCAGGGTCAACAAAATTTGATCCAGCTGCAACACTAACGGGGAGGCAAGACCGATGGATGAAAGTCCTGATGTTTGATCCAGCTACAACTCTGACGAAGAGACAAGACCAGAAAACTGACAACTTCTTTTTTTTTTCTCTTTTTTTTGATACAACATTGATAAAACTTGAAAGTTGGTAAATTTTGACCAAGCTACAACACCGACGAAGAGGCATGGTCTAAAGTTAGTAATGTTGATCCAGCTACGACACCGACGAAGAGGCATGACCAATAGTTAGTGAATTTGGTCTAGCTACAACACCAACGAAGAGGCAAGACCGGAAGTTAGTAGTTTTGGTTTAGCTACAACACTGAGGAAAAGACAGAACCGGAAGTTAAGTTTGACCAAGCTACAACACCGACGAAGAGGCAAGGTCTGAAGATTTGATCCAGCTACAACTCTGACGAAGAGGCAGGATCGGTGGATGAAAGTTTTGATGTTTGATCCAGCTACAACTCTGACGAAGATGCATGATTAGATGATTGAACGCTCATTTTGATTTTTTTTCTCTTCTCTTTTTTTCTTTTTCATTTATGTTTTTCTTTTTCTTGAATTCCATTTTTTTCTTGTTTTTTTCTTTATTTTTTCAAGAAACAATATTGATAAAATTTGAAAATTAGTAAATTTTGACCAATCTACAACACCGACGAAGAGGCAAGGTCTAAAGATTTGATCCAGCTGCGCCACCGACGAAGAGGCAGGACCAGAGAGTTATATTTGACCAAGCTACAACACCGACGAAGAGGCAAGGTCTGAAGATTTGATCCAGCTACGACACCGATGAAGAGGCCAGATCGGATAGTTTTCTTCTTCTTCTATTTCTTTTTTCTTCATTTTTTTGACATTTCCTTCATTTTTTGCTTTTTTTCATTTTTTACTTTTTCTCTTTTTTTTGTTTTTTTTTCTTTCTTTCTTTTTTTTTTTTTTTTTGCTCTTCTTTTTTTAGATACAATATTGATAAAACTTGAAAGCTAGTAAATTTTGACCAAGCTACAACACCGACTAAGAGGCATGGTCTAAAGTTAGTAATGTTGATCCAGCTACGACACCGACGAAGACGCAAGATCAAGAGTTAGTGAATTTGGTCTAGCTACAACATCAACGAATAGGCAAGACCGGAAGTTAGTAAATTAGGTTCAGCTACAACACCGACGAAGAGGCATAACCGAAAGTTAGATTTGACCAAGCTACAACACCGATGAAAAGGCAAGGTCTGAAGATTTGATCCAGCTACAACTATGACGAAGAGGCGGGATCGGTGGATGAAAGTTCTGATGTTTGATCCAGCTACAACTTTGACTAAGAGACAAGATCGAAGGATTGAAAGTTCATTTTGATTTTTTTGATTTTTTGATTTTTTTTCTTTCTCTTTTTTTTTCTTTTTTTTTCATTCTTTTCTCTTTTTTTGCATTTTTTTTGAATTTTTCAAAAAAAAAAATTGATTGATTTTTTTAGCTACAACTATAATAAAAAGGTAAATTCCGAGTAAAATTTAGGTCTAGCTGCAACACCGTCGAAGAGGCAAGACCTGGAGAAGATTTGATCTATCACACCACTGACGGATAGACGAGATCAGCAAAATGTGGGACCCACTACACCACCGACGGAGAGGTAGGGCCGAATGGAAACTTTGATCTGCAACACCGACGAATACGAGATCTGGATAGTTTTTTGATTTGTAACCACTGACGGAGGCAAGATCTAGATTAAGTTGGCGTACCACCACTGACGGAGGCATGATTTGCAAGATGTTGAATTGTTATGCTATTGACAGCGAGACTATGTCTGGAAAAATTTGCTCTGCTTCTGTCGGCATAGGGTAAGATATGGAATGTTGGCGTCCGTCACACCATCGTTGGAGGAATAAAATCCTACAAAAGAAAAAACATTGGTCAGCAAATGTTCAGAAAATTTGTCACTAGTACCTCTTTTTTTATGTTTCAGCATTCTTTCTGTGTTTGGCCTCCTCCAAAACTAAGGTTGGCCGTCATGATTACCCCCCGCGTTGAGGATGTTCGGTCTCTTTCTTGAACCTTCTTGTAAGCAAAAATGCATGAATTCTATGCCTAAATGCATGGTGACTTCGGTGTATGCACTTAATCTAAATGTATGACGTATGCAAAAATGGTTTAATGCAAGATTAATGCAACTAAATGCATGAATGTGACATAATTTTTTTCGATCCTAAAAAAGATGCCCCTGACTCCTCACTGGACCCGTCAGGATCTTGGTTTTTTGCGTGTGACGGTGCCCCAACCTCGTCTCAGGCTCGATCACCTTTCTTTGAATTAGTTTTCGTCTAGGTGCGTGCCCCAAAACTTGTTCGTTCTATGCCATTGTCTGAAACTGCTCTTGTAGCAAATTTGAAACTTTGGTGCACATTTTGTTTCCCCCGAAGTTGGGTTTATAAATTGTGTTGGTTCATGACAGCTCATTATTTTTTGGATTGAGTGCAATTTTGCAGACTGTGATCAATGTAGACATTTCAAGGGTGTAAGGGTTTGACTTGGCAGTGAAGGCTGGACCTTGGCAAAGAATGCCCCCAAACTAGGGCATTGTTAGGGGCACAATTTTTGTAAAAGATGTGGATGGTGCTTTTGGACATGCCCCAAGATCAAGCTCTTGTAAGAGGCTCTGTAAGGTGCCAGATCGACCAACTTTGTTGCATCAGATGGGGTAACCCAGGGACTAATTTTGAAATTTCAAAATGTATGAATGTAAATACGAAATGCATGTCCTAGATGTAAAACACTGATTCAAAAATGGTTCTCATGGCTCAACTTCCGAACTCATGAGATTCATTTGCAACTTTGAATATTGCCTTAATATCTATAGTGCTAGATTTTTTCCCGATGATAATTTTTTAAATTGAGATCCAGTCGTGAATCAGCATTTCATGCTGGTAAAATGCAAAAATTAAAGTGTTATGATATGCCATGCAGTGAATGCCAAAATGAGCAAATATGATGTGATCACAAAAATGGGTCAATTTGAAATTAGAATAATCAAATGAATAAATTAAAATAGGGTAAAAATGAAAGATTTCTGATCGGGTAAACCATTTGAACCAACACCCCAATGTAATGCAAATGCAATGATGTATGCAAAAAGAGGTAAAACAAAAAAGAAAACGAGTCAGTACTGGATAAGATCAATAACACATAAATAGAAGAACAATTTAGATAAGGTAAACAAACAAAACAACTCTGTTTACATCCCGTCTAAAACACCTAGGTTATCCGCATGGCTCTAAAGGGGTGGGTTTCTATATGTTATCTACATGCAGTTTTGGTGCTAAGAGGTACCCAAATTGTCCTTGTTGTCCCCTACTAAGAGTAGCAAGGCCCCCGGTCATCACCCATTATAGGCTCCTTTCAACTGGGTTCAATTCAGGGGACCCATTCGCTTATGCCTGCACGAAGGAACGATATCCTTACGAAAGCATAAGGTACTCGAGCCCCAAAGGTACTTGCTAGGCCTATACAGAGGAACAATATCCTCACGAAAGCATTAGCGTTTTCCCCCCACTTAAAAGGACGAGTTTATATGCCAAATTTTAAATGCATTAAAATAAAAGCGCAATTATAACTGAATGTTAATTTAATAGTCACTTTAATCCGGAACTTCTAATATTAGTAAAGCGGTAATTATTTAAAAAAAGCTTGACTCTCTATTACTTTTGAAAACCAAAAAATGTCCCCAGCGGAGTCGCCATCTGTAGCGATGTCCCTCTCGCTAAAAAAATGTGTGTGGTTTTTATTTTCGTTTTACTTTTATTTTGAAAATGATGTCTTCCATGAGATTTTAGAAGAAACAGTGTTTTATTTAAAAATAGAGTCGCCACCGGCCACTCAAGGTGGACCGGATACCGTAAAAAATTAGAGATTTCAAAATGTCAGGTTCGGGAGCCGATTACGGATGGGGAAGGATTAGCACCCCCACACCGCCCAAAATTGGTACTTTAATAATTACCGCTTTATTACTATTAAACTTTCCGGATTAAAGTGACGATTAAATTAAAATTTGGTTATAAATGCGAGTAGATTCTAAAGGCCCCGTTATCCGAGAATAAACACCCAACCACTATCACTACGCCTGATACTGGCCTCATTTACGCTCGGATAAAAGGGCACCACATTGACAAAATATATATCCGTTATGCAAACTTAAAAAAACATGGCAAATATAAATAAATATATTGTGATAAAAATATAAATAAATACTAACATAATAAAATACTAATATACCATAAATAAAATACTAATCTAAAACATACATACATAACTATTAATTTAACACATAAATAAAAACAAATCTAACATAAATAAAATACTAATCTAAAACATACATACATAAATATTAATCTAACTCATAAATAAAAACAAATCTAACATAAATAAAATATTAATATAAAACATAAATTTAATACATAATAAATACTAATCTAAAACATAAATAAACATACAAATTAAAAAACACAATTTTAAATTAACTACTACTTCATTAAATCATAAAAATTACAACACAAATAAAAAAGAAAAGAAAATATACCTAACTAGGAGCTCAAATGACGAACCCCGACTGAACCCCACTGAGATCTAACACGACCTCTCCGAAAATATTAACTAGATCGGATCCAAAATAAAACCCCGATCGAACTGGTTAGGACCGAGAGTAGTGCTCTCGGTTCTTGGCTACCCGAGAGCCAAGCTCTCTTATTAAGGCTTGCCACTGCCGATTCTTGCTGCTTCTCCCCCCTGTGCCTCATATTTATAGGCAAAGGGGGTGGTTTAAGGGATGACGTGGACCACCCCCATCCACTCCTTTTTTTACACTTTAATTATTTATTATTTTATTTTATTTATTATTATTTTTTAAAATTAATAATAATATTATTACAATAATACTAAAAGTACTAAAAACCCGGATTCTTGCTGCTTCTCCCCCTGCCTCATATTTATAGGCAAAGGGGGTGGTTTAAGGGATGACGTGGACCACCCCCATCCACTCATTTTTTTACACTTTAATTATTTATTATTATTATTTTTTAAATTAATAATAATATTATTATAATAATACTAAAAGTACTAAAAATCTGGAAAAAAATGAGTGATTACACAGACCAGTTCAATCATAAGTTCAATGTAGATCTCAACCCCGATCAACACTAGTTTAGTTGATATGTTTGTTACACTATTCTTTTTCGAATATATATACTTTGGTGCTTCTGTTAATTTCACTTTTCAAAAATCATGTTTAAGGTTATTTTATCAAATATTATATTTTTAATATTATTTACGTTTCTACGCCCTAAATAAAATTATTTTCGAATCTAGTACTCATCTGCAGGAACTTGTTTGACTTGTGTGACTAAGGCTATGTAAAAAAATCAGACAAACCGAAATCGAATATTAAACTCAAAAAATTGATTTGAAAATTTGGTTAACCGAATCAACAAAATTAATTTCGGTACGAGTTATTTATTAAAAAAATTAGTATGGTTCGATTACTGTTCACAGTTTTGAGAAATTCCGGTTAATCGATTCGACCGGTTATATAATATATAATAATATATTATTCCTAAAAATAAAATAGATTTAACATATTAATATTGTTACTTTACATTGGTCGTAAGAGTGAAATACCGGTTAACCGATCCGACCGGTTATATAATATATGATTTTTTATGGTTGTTTTTATAAATGTCATGGTTGTTAGATTTTTATGAATTTTAATTTGGTAGTATTGAGAAATATATTGATATCATGTGCGAGTTTTATAAGTTATATGTATTTTCTATCATGCTATTAAATTTAATATTTTTAGTAAGCAAAGTAAAAAAACTATTATCCGAACCGAATATTTCGGTTAACCGATCAATTGATTATTCGATTTAATTAGTTCGATTTAGGTGATAAACTTTAATATATATATATATTTCATCTTAAAACTAACTTCAAATCACTATTTTTTGTGTTTTGATTATGTATTATGAATTTTTAAATTTTATGTGTTTACTATGTGCTTTTCTAAAACTTTTAAATTTTAAAAAATAAAAATAAAACTATAAACCGAATACCCGTTATCCGATTTTCCGGGTACCCGAATTTCACAGGTACCCGGCTAAAGTAGGTCGGGACACGGGCCGACATATGTAGTTCCAGGGAGAACCGGGTACCCGGAAATGAACACCCCTACTGCCAAGTGATTCCCATTTCCTGCCGTGTTTTCAACAATTTGGACTTTAGTACCCGAAACCCATTGGGGTGTGTCTAACGTGCAATACGTCTAGACTGCGGATAAAAACGACATGTTTTGATATTTGTCCAAAAATTTAAAATGTTACTTTTTAATAATATTTTAGGTTGTTTTTTTGACAAGTATTGAAACTTATTTTGTAATTATTGATACTTGTCAAAAAAACTTAAAATGTTATAAAAAAAAATTAAGTATCGATACTTACAAAATAAGTATCGAAATTTGTCAAAAAATAAAAATTTTAACTTAAATGTTATAAAAAAGTCTAACATTTTAAATTGTTAAACAAATTTCGAAACTTACCGTCTTTTAGTAGCACCTTAAATCTACCCGCGGATTGGGCTATCAAATTAATTCCTGCATTTCGCCAGCCCGCCATTTCCAAACCCCATTCTATTACACGGACCCCATTTTAATTGAACCCGCACAATCCTTGCCGCTTATTTAGTTCATTTTTCCCATATTTATACGAGTATGATTTCAATAAAATATTACTCTCTGTTCCTAAAAAAATATTTCTTGTTGATTTTTATGTAGTTTTAGAAAAAAATTTGTGTAAAAGATGTATTGTAAAATAATTAAAATAATAATTTTATCCTTAAAAAGTTAAAGTTTATTTTATTGAAAAACTAAAAAAATAGTAGAAAAGAAAATGTGCATAGTAAAAATTATTTAATTTTTAAATGGGACAATTTAAGTGAGATAATTTTAAAATACAAAAAGAACATGTTTTATGAGACAGAAAGAGCAATAAACAACATTATTTTTTAATATAATTAATGTTTTACTAATATCTAAGCATTTTCTTATGTTTTTTAATTTCAATTCTCGCTTCCTCTTTTTCTCTCTAGTTTAGCCTCTCTCATAAGGAAATATGAACATCCATCATATTCAGGGCGGAAATCGTTTGCCCCTAAATTATACTCTTTTTGGTATCCTCACTTTAAAAAAATAGGTTTAAAGTTTAGAGTTTAAAGTTAAGTTTTATGGTTAGGGTTTAAGGATTAGAGTATGATATATTTTTAGGGCGTAGAGTGTAGGGTTTAAGATGTAAAATTTAGGGTTAGGATTTAAAATTTAATTTTAAGTGTTTTTTAGTGTAGAACATAGAAGGAGGCATAGTTAGGGACAAAGGATTTTTGTTCTCATATTCATATGTTCCAGAAATCAACCACCAACCAATCGGCATCCTTTCCTCACCATTTTTTTTTTTGATTTTGATGATTTATGTTTCCTATTTATCTACTCTTTAGTTAGGTTTAGAAATATTTGGGAACTTCCACCTTCTTCAGCCAATCCAACAACCATCTTTCCCCCAAGTTAGAAGCCTCAAAACCTACTACAAGTACCCAAAAACAAAGCACTTACCTTCAATTATAGGGGTAAGCCAACCGAGTTTAAATGAACAAGACTATATTTGTGTTCGTTTATTTTATTTGAAGGTGTTTATATTCAGTTTGTGTTCGTTTAAATTTTTAATGTCATGTTCAAACTCGATTCGTTTATTATTTAGTGTGTTAGGGCTCTTCACTTAGTGTTCGCGAACATGTTCGTTTATATTTTCATAAATGTTAAATAAACAAAAATAAAATAAAATAAAACCAACATAAATCTTACATCAAGAACTTATATAACGTCTACAACAACAACAAAATAAAAGCTTAAAAGTCAAATAAAGACATGTTCATTCTAACTCAGAAAAAAGAACTATTTAGAAACACCCACAAGCATTTTCATCCTAACACATCTACGAAAACAACAAAATACAAGCTTAAGCAAAAACATTTGTTGCTCTGTCATATCCGATTTGTTTTTATTTGCTTGGGTCTTTGTTCCTTAGGCTTCTGCTTCTCAATTTTTCCTTAGGCTTCTGCTTCTCAATTTTCTTGAAAAATTGAGTAAAAACTGTTAATTTCGAACTCTTCGTTTTCTGGAACACTTGTGTCGTGAAATAACCCTCCAAAGATTAAATAAAAAATAATATATCAGACACAAGTTAGTAACATAGTCTACTACAGTAATAAAACAGTACAACTATCGTTCACAAATCTATAATCAGCCTGCCAAAAAAAAAACTAAAAGAAAAATCAATAGCAAGCATCCAATATTATATAGTGAGGCCACTAATATTAGGGGTGGCAAACTCGACTCGGCTCGAAAAAATTGATTTTTTTTAATTTCGAGTTATTCGAGTCAAATCGAATAACTCGAAAAAATTTTAATTTCGAGTTCAAAGTTCGAGTTATTCGATTTTTCGAATAACTCGAAAATACCCCCTTTAAATTGCAGGGGTTAATTGCACATTTAACCCCTGTAATTTTATTTTCAGTTTTATTTCAGTTCTATCTTATCTTTTTTCTTTTTTTTCTTTTTGCCTTTTAATTTTCTTTTCTTTACAATACGGTCACTTTCCAGATTCATTTTTTATTTTATTTAATGCATTTTTATTTGTATCTTTTATATTATGCTATTTATTTTATGTTTTTAATTTCCGTATTTAATTTATCGTATTTAATTTATCGCTTTTAATTTTCCGCACTTTTAATTTCTACAATTTAGTTTACGTATTTTATTTTTTCGTCCCGATCCGCTTCCAAAATTTTAATTTATGTATTTTATTTCCGCTAATCCGGTCCTTTCCGAATATTTTAATTTACGTATTTATTTTCCTTAAACATTTTCAAAATGTATTCGAAACAAAAAAAAACCCACCATCACAAAAACCCTTATACCATAAAATTTTAGTTATTACAACGGTGCGTTGTAAATTTATCAAATATTTCCCTAAACCGTAAACTAAAAAAGTATATTTTGGGGCACTCTTTTCCTCCTTCCGCTATCTTTGGTCTCGCCTTGGACTTACCTAGATAAGAATGAGATTTTTAACGAGGCCCATAATTTAATGAAATGACTCGAACTTATATGTATGTAGATCTTATATTATTAGAGAAAGTCGTTTAAATTTGAACCAAAACATACTATAATATTATAAATAGTTACAATTAAGATTTGTACATGAACTCGAAAACTCAACTCGACTCAAACTCGCTAAACTCGACTCTAATCGAAAAAATTTCAAATTAAGTTCAAGTTGTAAAATTAGGCTCGTCAACTCGAATAACTCGAAATTTTTTGTCTCGAATCGACTCGACTCGCTCAAATGCTCACCCCTAACTAATATACAACAATATGATGTCATCATCCCAAAGATGATGGAGAAAAACCAAACGTATTCTTAGTTATTATACTTAAAATAGTATGAAATTTATAACATGGCATGGGCTCAACAGACAGCAAACAGCTTGTAAAGATAAATTTTATTTCGTATAAAAAACCTAACCAATCTCCTTATTAAGATAAAATGTTAACAACATCACAGAAATATCACAATTTATTTGTTAGAGAATGCTTAGAAATTGTTTTCACAACTTTTTACTAGAGAAACAAGCAAATGCGAGACTCACATTTATACTACTAATGCAATGGGGTTTACACAAAATAGGCAGTACATAAAGAGACTATTTTGCTTTCAAATAGATACCAAAATTAAATACCTTTACAATTCTTCAAAATTCTAACTTCAAAAGGTAAAGAAATCTCTTTAATTTCTGTTTTGTACTAAAAAATAAAAATAAATGACCAAATTAAATAATATTTCAAATATTATATAAATAGAATAAATATTTAAAATTTATTCACTTTACCTTTTTTTTCAACCCATAAAACTTTTGATACCAATCAGAACTACAAAGTAACATTTACATAGTATCGATTCTTAAAGATGAACGATATGCATCAATCACTCTACCACCAACACTAAAAAGCAGATTCTGAAGCCACTGTGGTGATAAAATTTAAAACTTGAAGTATGTATCTAGTTCAAACATAACATTATCATTTTTTTTTACAAATGAACACACTTTTTTTCAAGTATATATCTAGTTCAGACATAACATTATCAAGTATGTCAACACTTCTAATATCTCTCAAATTTGGACTTTCTGAACATAACTTTTCCCTTGTCTATTCTACTAGTGGTAGAAGCATTGCTGACAACACTTTCTTGCAAATCATTGTTCATTGTTTTACCAACGTTAATTGTCGCATATTCATCCACATATTTCTTATAAAGCTCATATAGATTATCACGCATAATGCGAATTTGTTTAGGATCTTTCTACTCATAATAAATAACACAAAAATTGAAGTTAATTAGTTTTATCTTATTTTGAGGATCTAGTATAGTAGCAATAAAAATAAACAAATTACATTCACTCTAATAGTTATCAAACTTTCTTTGCATTTTATTGGTCATTTATCTCATCCAAAGTTTCTCACTCAAATATTTTTCATCAATAACTCTTTGATACTCTAAAGTTTAAGAAGGAACAAATTAAAAGTTGAATATTCAGAACCTAATATTTATAAAGGAAAAATCATGTAATAAATAAAATAAATAAATATTAAAAAATAATGAAACAAAATTATATATATAATAATGTTGGTAACTTTATTAAAAAATGTCCAGAAAGAACAAATTTGCCCCACCCTCACTCAATCTTAATTACTTGATAAATACTTATAACTTGCATCTTGTTGAGCATATCGCAAAAATACGTTCTTAAACTCTACTACACATAACAACATAGTATATGTTACATTCTACCGTGTACAATAATCTAAAATCAACCTCTTATTTGGCAATTGAATTGTTTAATAGTATTATTGAACATAGTCAAAAAATACAGTGAATGTTGTGATGTGCTCCACACTTTCCCTTACATTATTAATTATATCTTAAATTTCAGAAAGACCATCATGCACTAATAGATTCAAAATGTGTGAACAACAATAGACATGAAACAAGCTCTTATTCAAAGAATGCATTTTATGAAATGAAAAGATATCTTTCAACATCCTTATATATAGTCGTATCATTGTAAAAAACATTGTCCAGGGAAATTGAGCACACTTGTCCTTCAATACTCCAGTCTTGTAAGAATTTATAACACGTCATACACAACAACTCCACTATGCGAAGTAGGCACATCAACAAGGTTCAAAATTCATTTTCATAATTTTCAATCCGAGTCCACAATATGAGCTGTCAAGATTATGTATTGAATCTTTTCATCCGACTTTTACATATTAATTGTAATGCTAATCTCATAACTTGTTCAACAATCAGCTTTGGTTGTAGCACGAGAAATCTTTATATAGGGAGAACTTATAATTTTCATGAACATAGTGAATGTAAAAACTAATTCATGAACCATTATAATATAGTAAATAACTTCTTTGATCTCTGCTTGGTCATATTTTCAAGTTTAGATACCACTCACATTGTCATATCTAGATGTTTGCGGTAGTAGAAAAAGATTACGTTGTCTCTTTAAAGATATTTGACGTCTCACACAACCAACTACAAGACTTTTATATTGTGTAGTTGAACTATCCTTGTTTTTTTGTAAGTTTAATCTTACAGTGATTGCATTGTACTCTTTTGCTCCCATCAGTAAGATTAATTCCAGTCAAACAGTTTATGTATTCTTTGTATTTCTCCTCATATAAGTATCAACTTTAATATCATTCAAACACCAGGCTCCTTAGGGATTGATCTTTCATGAGTAATATCTCGAGCATTAGAAGTTTTATTTTATTTTCATTCAATGACATCTATCGATGATGAAGAACCAATACACGAACGATAACCTTGTTCTGAGTTATAAGACATACCTAAAAATTAAAAAAATAAATTATTATTAGTGGATAACATTAAATATAATAAACAACCTCTATAAAAATAATAATACATATTGCTTAAAAAAGATAAAAGACAATAATGTACCACATAAAGATCTGAAAATGTCACCTCCGAATTCTTTGCGGCTTCCCCGAACACCATTTTGTAGAGATTGTCAAAAAGATTTAGATCTTATACGAGGATATACATATTACTAAGATATAAAGATACGTTTGAGTAATCTATCAAAAGCTACAACAAAATTTTGAGTTAAAAATGAAACTAAGCTGAATCCAAGAAGAAATTAAGCTGCAACAGAATATAAATTTCAATGTATCATAAAGCCAAAAAAACCAACATGAAATATCCAAATTACTAGTTTAACAAAAGAAGAAATATCAATTTAATCAACCATGGAACCCATTAATTATAAATTTCATCAAAAATGAAAATGTGGTCAGTAAGCAGTAGTAAGTGCTATGAAATAATAAAACGATGAAACCTTAGGTATCCCCTAATCATAATTTAAGATTTTACTCTTATACTTCAGTTTTGACCTAATTTAATCCCACTATTTATTTAATGTGATCCCCTTACTTTTAGTGTTATTAGTTAGCTCAATAGTTAACGCCCTGATTATTCTAACTAAAATTCCCTTCCAATATAAAAAAAGATTCATAACACCATGTTGATGGCCAAAGTCAACAAGGATCAAAGAGGACGGTCTGACGGTGGTTTGTATGGTGGTTCTTAGTGAGAGGATCTCTGTTGACCTTCTCTAGTCATTGATAGTGTATCTTATGTCTTGGTCCCCTCGTTTCTCTCGCTTCAGTAACATTATAAAAATATTCTAACCGGAATGCATCACTATTTTAGCAATCTGGGTTAATTAGCAACATTATGATATAATAATCATGTACTAGTTGACCCAAGCTCTAGAAGATAAATCATTGATACATCAACTTTCTCACAGGGTACATTGACAGTTTGTATGCAACTTAAGAGACCGTAGTGATAAAAACATTTCCAATCTTTTTTCTCAGATTCACAAATTCAAAAACTCACATAAAAATCAAACAATCTCTGTGGGCTTTTTGTGTGTGTCAAATTAGTTTAAACAACTCAGTAAAAAAAAGAGAGAGACGAGAAAAATGTAATCAGAGAAACAAGTGAAGCAGCTTCATCTCGATTCAATACTTCTCCACAAAAATCAACCATTAATTCATAACTTTTAAGAAAGAAGAAAAGAAAACCTTAAAATACCAACAAGTTTAAGACCTTACCAAGGCTTAACCACGGCATGGAGGACTATGGTTCCAAGAAATCAAGGAGGCTAAAAGGTATTGAGCTCTCTACGTACAGATAACGAACAATTCCTTGCTACCATTACGATTGAGACGAGACGAGGAGCGCAACATGACAATAGGAAAGGCATATTAGGGTTGGTAAAAGGGAAGAATTTGAAAGACATAACTCACAGAAAAAGATTTAGGTTAAAACTTTGAATTTAGGGTTTGGATTGTAAGAGTTAACAAAATTTTTGGGTAATTCAAAATAAATTTAAGATCTATATGAAGTGGCAAGGTTGTGACTGATATGTTGCTAAGGAGCATTGGTTTGAGTCCCCTTAGCAACCAAATTTCATTTTTTATCCTTTTCTTTTGCAAGACAAAGAAAAATAAACGAGCTTGTTCGTGAACATAAATGAGCTGAACACACATTTGTTCGTGTTCATTTGTTTAATAAACGAGCTTGTTCGTGAAACTAAATGAGCTGAACACACATTTGTTCGTGTTTATTTGTTTATTAAATGAACATAAAATTTTTATTTATACTCATTTATTTAGGTTAATAAACGAACGTTATACGAACTTTTTATCGAACGCTCTGTTTATTTATACCCTTCAATAGAAGAAAGGTGGTGTTGAGATGGACTATAAAATAGTAAAAAAAACTTACCTTTTATGATGAAATAATTCATTATTTGTGAACGGGCAAAATTGATGAGATATTTCTATAAAAAAAGAACTTTTCAAGTCGGGTGCGTTAGATATTAATTTCATAAAGTAAGAATATTGCTACAGTAAAAGATAAAGTTGTTCAAAAAAATTGTTAAGTTTTTGAAATCGTTGAGAAGATTGGACGATTTTGGGTTTTTTTTTAATTGAAAATTTCAAACATTTCCCTTCAAACTTGTTATTTTTTCTCGACGATTTTTCAAAGTTATCTGAAAAAAACGAGTTTTCTGTTTTTATCGTTGTATCATCCTAATTTCATGAAATAAATCTTCACCTACCATTATTTGAGCCATTCTTTCAAACCACTATCTCAGCAATTTTTCCGAGGAACGGTGATATATGGGTGTTACGAGTGATTTAGTGAATAACACTTAATTTAAATGACGAGTCTACCACAAGTGTTGCACACCACTAAATATCACTAACCGCTGAGCACTATTAAATTTTTTAATAAAGATTAAAAGTCTCAAGAACTCAATTATAATTAAAATTATTTTAAAAAAATTAAAAATTAGATTTAATAAATTTTTTATATTTTTTATAATATTTTTAATTAATTGATTAGAATCAAATATCTTTAAATTTTCTTAATATCATAAACCCTAAACACAATCACTCCTTTTGTCACTGCTGCCACTGTCGAGATCCGGTCGACTTGTCTTGCCGCGGTTCATTTTAAGTCGTTCTTAATATTCCCTACATTTATTAACGACACCTCGTCTGTGATTGTGGATCAAATGTTCTATTTCCAGGTGTTCTGTTTTTTTTTTTTTAAGTTTGGCAGACATATGAAGGAAACCGTTGGTGATTGAGAACCGATCCAGAATGAAAGCATATGCTGAGAAACAAATAAGCTTATATTTGGATTCCGAACGGCAACAGAATATGTAATTCTGGGTTGAGATGAATGGGATCATACACATTTTGAGAACACACCTCTTGGTATTTTTCTACGTAATAATTGTTTCAGCCACTTTGTTCTCTTTATATTTAGCATTACTTTGGTTCAAGTCTTTGACATACTGGTGGTGGTGAAGTTATTAAGTTTTAATTCCACGGGATTAAGAAACAGTGTATGTTCTGAAAGAGACGATGAAATGAGTCGAACGATTCACACACCGTTTATCGTCTGTTATACCGTCGTTCGTCGTAAATTATTCAAATGAATTATTCGATGACTTCGGCATTTCGCATGCCGTCGATTTATGGGTGGTGGCATGGCAATTGGCAGCGAAATCGGGTCAAATCGTGATTTGAATTTTGGATGTTAGAGATTTCAAATTTTGAGGCTATTTTGTGAAATTTGGGATTATTTTATTTATTTTTAAATATAATTTCAAATTTTTAAGAAGATGACACGTGTCAGATAACGAAAGTTAACGGTGAAAATTAACAAACATTAATGACGGAGCACCTATTTGAGTAACGTTGAAAACGTTAGGACCTATTTGGCCCAAAACAAAGTTTAGGCACCTATATAGAAAAAATGTATAGTTTGAGCACTTATTTGCCACTTAAGCCTAACATATACATTCAAGAGTTCAATATTGTTTTTTTTTCAAAGATTTTGTTTTTTTGGCAAATTTTAGTTCTAATCCTAATCGTACCTAGAGGAGAGGAAAATGAAAAGAGAAATTCTAAGAGAAGAAAAAGAAGAGTGCTCTTACTGGATTTAGAGTCCATGACCTAAAAAAAATATAAGGGAACAAAGATATACAACTTGGCTAACCGACCAAATATACTTACTTTCAAAAATTTTGTTTTTAACTAAAGAACGATATGTTAAAATTAATTTTGTTACTTTTTCTTCACCCTAAGGGTTCGTATGATAAACACTTGAAAGATGTTAATTTTTATATTTGGCATTAACCATTTCATTGAATTTATAAATTGATTAATTTGAAAGGGATATTACAAGTCTTTATTATAAAGACAATACTTTCAATTTAATTAATTTATTTAATAGCACCGCAATTCAAATTTAGACATAATTTAAAGTATTTGATGTTTCGTTCCGTTATATAAATGATTAGTTGATATTATTATTTTTTTTCTTTGTAAAATTGATAATATAACAATTTTAAAAAGTGTAAATTAATTTGTAAATCAATATACAAAGTAAAAGGAAATTGATGATATATACAACACACAATAAAAAGATTTTTTTGGAAAGATTGGATCTTTATTTGGTACATCTTAAGTGATTTAAGATGATTTTTATAAACGATCTTTTATGTTTGTTTTATGATTTGTGTTTAAGATTTAAGATTATATTTTCTAATAATATTATCATTGATCTACAATTTATTACCATCCTTCCTTTTCTTAAATTATGCTCATGAGATTCTATCTTTGGTGCCCTCTTTGCGAAGTTGAAGAGTGGATGTGGGCGTGAAGGAGATCTCCAACTCTCCATATTCCATTTTCTCTTCTCCTCGTCTTTGTTCTGATTGGATTTTTGTTTTGGTTTCGGTTCCTTCAGAGGTGGTCGAATCTCGCTTTTCCATTGTTGTTGATTGTTTGCTTTGGACCTCCGGGTCTGATCTCTTCTGTTCAGTCATCTGTCATCAACGACTCAACAGTCCATGACAAAGGGCTTTCTCGCTGCATTACGACAGAAGATTTATCGTTCGGTGACCCTAAAAAAGACGTACAGTTGAAGAATGATTTGATTGGCTCTGTTCTTATTGATCTTGGAGGCTTTCGGTTTCTCCTCCTCTGCTGCTTCTTTGTTTGTTGTCTTTGATTTTTGTTTCATGTTGTTTATTGCTATGTGTTTCTGTTTTTCCATGTTTGTTGTGCGTTGTTCCTAGGATTGTTTTGAATTCCTCTTTGGATTTTTCTTGTATCTTTTGATTTTTATATGAATGTCGATTTTCTTGTTTAAAAAAATATATTATATTTTGTCATTACAGTAGTTTAAATTAAAAAAATTAGAAAAAAAAACCAACATATTTCAAATTTTATAATATATATTAAAAAATACACATTACCACCGTGCCCGGGCTACTTTAAGGTAATTTTTCCCATTAATCAAATAATAATACTAAAAGATTGAGCACATTTATTTCGCCCTCCGTAAATTCCAGCGAGAGAAATTTTTTAGCAGTTAAAATTCCTAACCAATCAAATGGAACTCCCCTATAAATAGAACCCCACCACATCCAACTGACTACCGCAATTACTCTCTCTTCTCCTTCACTTTCTACCCAACCAAACACCCCAACGCCCATCCCAATTCTTCATTTCAGAAAAGAAAAAAAAATATGGGTGTCGAAAACAGCAACTGTACGAATCTCGTTTTCACGTACGGCACCTTGAAACGGGGCTTTTCCAATCACGTGCTCCTCCAAGATCTGATGCGAACGGGCGACGCAGTTTTCAAAGGCACTTACCGTACCCTGGAGAAATACCCGCTCGTTTGCGGGCCGTACCGGGTCCCTTTCCTCCTCAACATGGCCGGGTCGGGTCACCGAGTGATGGGTGAGTTGTACGCCGTGTCGGCTCGGGGACTGGACCGCGTCGACGAGTTGGAAGGCACGACTCGAGGGCATTACGAGCGGAGGCCTATTCGGCTGATGCCGGCTGGAAACGAAGAGGAGGAGGGGGATGAGCTGTTGCCGTGCGCCGGGGGACTGGCGTGCGCGGCGGAGGCGTATTACGCGCACAAGAGCTACGAGGAAGAGATGTGGAAGAAGAACGGGAGGAAAGGGTTTGAGAAATACTCGGAGAAGGAAGCGGAAGGTTATGTAAAACGTAAAGATAGGCCTCAAAATCTGAGTTTCTTGGATCATATTAGGATTTTTATTTCTTCCCCTTCTGATTAATTTCAGCAACAAATAAACTTTGATGATCTGTAGTTTCTTATGAACTTTTTATCAGCTTTTTAATTTTCAATCTGGTGTGTGGTTGTAATTTCGAATTTTTAAGAAATTCCAATGGGAAACGAGATTATTTCTCTAAATTTCTGCCAAAATTCTTTTGTTTTTAAATTATTATATTTGCCAATGGGAGCCAGTTTCTTCTTCACAGTGAGAATTAAAGTAATATATTTTTAGGAAAAATAATATTTACATAAATATTATTCCATCGGTCCCATTTGTCACTATTATGATTTAAAATTTTAAATTATCACTTTAAAATATTCATCTAACTTTTTTAACATAAATTTACTTTTTCATTTTTTTTAATTTTTCAACAAAAATAAAAGTTAATTTATTTTTTTTTTATTTTTCAACGATAATTCGTCCCCTCCTACGGATTAGTCGACATTTTTCACAAATTTTACAAACGGAAGCCCTTATTTTTATAGTTGTTATTCCTTAAATTTTTCCGAATCCACTTATTGAAAGAAAATAAGTTTCTTGAAATTTTCGAACCTTGAATTGGATCCCCCGAAAGGAATCTTGAAGTTAAAAAAACTACCTAATCGTTCGAATCCTTGTTGCGGAGTCTATAAGTTATACGCCCCTGGTTGAATCATAAACACTTACTTCACTTTTGTTGACTCTATCCCACGTTGGTATACGTATCAAACTCTCCTGAAACATAACCTAAAATCAGATCTTCATTATTTAAAGGAATTCGGAGTGGGAGTGATTCACTAATCAAGAGACGACTTATTATTATTCATTATAATAAACAAATGTTCAACTTTCTTTTAGAATTACTCTACTCTAACTCATTAGAATAATAACTTATTAGAGTTAAATTATACTATACAATTTCTAATTACTAATTAAATTGTTATTTAAATTATTTTACGATATGCAATTTTTTTTTAAAACTCCTTAATGCAAGGAAAAAATTATAATTATTATATAGTTTGAAAATAAATTTCTATATTCGATGCATGTATTAAAAGCTCTCAATTACACCTCCTCTCTTCCTAGGTTGTGGGTTCAAGATTAGTATAAACAAATTTCTGCTTCTCCTCCCATAAGTAGGAATTGTTCAAAAGCTCTTAGTTACACAAGCATACTTATTTTCAAGTCAATTTAAATTTTAAAATTCTAACCTTAAAACTCTAACCCAAAATGTAAAATCCTAAATTCTAACAATGAATCATAAATTCTCAACCATGCTTAAACTCCTAACCTTTACAACCAAAACTAAAACCCTAAATAACTCCGCTTATGAAAATTTTATTTTTATCAGAAGATAATAATCCATATTATTATAGTTTTCTTGATTTATAATTTTACTTATTTTCATCTCTTTATTAACATTTGAACCTAATGTCAAGACTCAAGATATATACTCTCTCCATCCTACTAAATTTGTTCATTGTTCATTTTTTGGGTTAAATTTTTTAAACTTGATTTATTATTTTAAATTTATTATTGATAAAAATGTATAAAAAATTAATGGGATGAAGGGAGTAATGTACTGCTTATTCTAATATATATTATACATAGTCATTTGTTATTGTTTGTTTCCATATTAGTTGCAGATAAATATGAAAGATATAATTTAGGGGTGGGCAAAATTCGCCTCGAAAAATTTGAATTTTTAACTCATATCTAGGGTTGTACATTTCGGATATCCGATTTAAAATTTTTAGATAGACAATTTAGCGATCCGTATCTACTCCGAAAAATCTAATTTTTTCGGATTGGATATCCTAATATCCGAATTTATGAGTTGAATTAATTATTTTTTAATTTGGCGGCCCTATCCATGAAAATTTTAGGTTTTCGAATATAACAATCAACAAATTATTGAATATAACAAGATTTGTATTCATGGAAATTTTAATTTTTCATATATAACAAGTAAAAATATCGAATATAACAAGATTCATAAATATTAAAAAAATTGAATTTTCGGATATCGAATAATCGGATATTCAATCCGATTATGAAATAAATATACGTATCCGATCCGAAAATTTCGAATATCCGATCCGAATTATCCGAAAAATAAAATACGGATCGGATATTCAAAATTTCCGATTAGAGTAGCGGATAAACAGATCAGATCAATCGGATCGGATTTTTTTGCACACGCATAATATCGACTCTTAATTTTATAAACTGGATTTGACTCGAAAAATTTTCAAATAAAGTTTGAGTTATAAAATGAAAATTGAATAAATCAAAATTTTTAGTAATTGGTGGATTAATTTTTAAGTTCGAGTTGAGTCCTCAGTTTTGTATGATGTTTATATATCTCATATAAAAAATATGAAGAAAATGTTATATAAAGTCGTTTAAATTTTAACTAATTAATATCATAACATTATAAATTTTTATAATTAAATTTGAACAGAAACTCAAACAACTTGACTCGACTTGAAATTTTTTAAATAAAGTTTAAATTATAAAATATAACTTGTAAACTCGACTAAATCGAAATTTTTTTACTCGACTTGACTTGATCGAATAGTAACTTCTAATATAATTATTAAAAACGCGTTCATATTGATTTTAAATTTAATTATTACGGAAAGTATAAAAATATGAATTATTTAATAAAAACAATATATGTGAGAATTAAAAAGCAAGTTAATTAACTTATATATATAATTTATTTAAAAAAACTAATAAATTAATTACAAGAGATATAGTGCCTATGTGGCGTAATTCTAGGTGATCCACATTGGTAAGTTTCCATGTGTGAGAATTAAAAAGGCAAGTTTGTTTTTTCAGCATAATTAAAAGGCAAGTTGCTTAATCTAATATATGATTAGTAATATTTAAACTAAGTAATAAAGATTTAAAATAAGTAATATTTATTCATTCTCTTTATTCAAATTAAATTATTAAAAAAACTAAAAATTATCGTGAAGTTAATTTAAAGCCTTTGAAAAAAACTACACTCTCAATCCAGTTCAAGCCCTGAATTTCAAAATCGAAATTATTGGAGACTCCAATCAATTAAATTTGTTTGATAAAAACAAGATCAACCTAAAATACTATGTCCATCTTTAAACAACCCCCGTAAGCATTGGTTTCACATTTTGAAAACAATTAAAGTTTGCAGAATTGTTTAAATTTTGTTTAACCAGTAAAATTATTTAAATGAATTTTTTTATACATGAACGGTGTAGATTAAAGTTTACAGAGGCCTGTCTATTTTAAGGTTTAGAGTTTTAGTTTAGGTATAGTGTTTAAAAATTAAGAATTTAGGATTTTTAGGGTCGAGGACTTTAGATTTTTTATCAAAGAGATTTAGATTTTAGATATAAGAGTTCTTATTGGGGAGGACAATTTTAGTCTGAATTCAATCCAAAATCGATTTGATCTGAAGGAAAAATTTTGAATTCAAATATGAAAAACTGACATAGTCCTAATAGGAGGCAGATCAAATATGGACTTATCAGGGTCTGATCCACACTAAGTCTGAAACATATGAACCTCAATATTTTGAAAGTTAAGTAAATTATGCCTCAAAAAGTATTTATTTTTATATACAAAGCAACTATATGGCTCTATCCTATTCAAATATTACTATTTTTCTCAATATTATGGGTGGTTGAAAACTAAGTTTCAAGATTAAGGCAAGCTACAATTGTGTTCATCTCTTCTTCTTCTTCTTTGTCATTTTAAAAAAGATAAAAAAATAATTAGACTTTGGATTTTCGAACTTTGATTCAGATTTTGATAATATTTTACGAAGATCTTACTCAGACTTGTATTCAAACTTGGATCGATCTAAAGATCGGATTGAATTCAGACTTTATAGAATTCACTCCAAGTTCGACCCATTGCAATCCCTAGTTCTTATGAGAAGGGTTGTGTAAATTTTAATTTACAAAACACGTGTATAAAAAATTAGTCTATTTAAATTATATATATATATGCATTGTTTGATAAACAAAGTTTTAAGCTAAAAATTAAAGGATTTGATCACTTTTAGAGTTTTGACAACTCAAATATACTAATTTAGTTGTTTGGTAAACAAAAGATTACAATAACAGTTTGGGTAAAACCTCTAAAACTAAATAAGCTGTTAGTCCTAGGAGTATTACATATAAAAGTTGTAAAAACACTTTTATTATTGACATTTGTGAAGTAATATTTTTTTCTTTTTTTTTCTCATAAAATTATATTGCATTTAAATAACTCACGTATGCTTTTAAAGTGAAACATATTCTTGTATATAATTTAAATAAATTTTCCCCTTGAAATAAATGAGTTTAATACATACGCTTTAAATAAATTTAATAATTAATCAAAGTTTATTAACAAGATAATTTCATAAATAAGAAATTATTGTATACATCTTTCAAATATGCGTAGTAATACTACATTAAAAATATTAGTTTTCATAACATAATATATATTAATAGATATCAAATATTGACAACTAATAAACTTTTTAAACAAGTAATAAATATAATTATATTTTTATATATTATTTTACTTATTTAAACAAATAAATAATCATCAACTATCAATTAATTTTACTAAACACTTTTATATTTCACTCCACCTATAATCATTTGTAATTCAGTTAATATAAGCTAATCCAATTTTATGTCGAGTAAGGACATGAATGGAATATAGTTTGTAACAAAAGACCAAAAACACTAAAAACAAAACAAATATAAAAGAGAAAGATGAGAAACTTGGAGTGTTTGAATTGTGTGAGCTCATTTTCCCATTCCTTAAAGCAATAGGATTTTTTAGGGATTCCGGACATCTATTACCCACACATGAATATATATATATATATATATATAAACACGAAGAGTTTAGGATCATTTATGTAGCTAAATTTAAAAATTTTACACGATTTTTAGATCATAAACTTAATTAAAGTTGATAAATAAGATTAAAAGTTTTAAATTGAAGATAATTTATTTAGTTGTTTTTTTTACTTTAAAAATCTCTATATATTTTACTGTTAATCTTAGTCATCTATTTTTTCTCATTCGATGATCTAAAAATAGCAAAATTTTTAAGTCTTACTTTGTGTCAACAGATTTTACCTCATGCATAAATATATATTCATGAGTAAATGTACTTAATTTATGAAAACATATAATGAAATTCACGTATTTGTATAATTCCTGAATGACTATACACATAATTATTAATGCATTGGTCCATGCATTAAGGCAAGAATTATTATATCATACACAGAAGGCGAAAACTTCTTGTTTTTACAAAGATTTTAATTTTAGGGTTTAGAGTTTAGGGAGTTTAGTATGATGGTTTAAAATTTAGGGTTCATGGCTAGAATTTAGGGTTTGGGGTTTAGGGTTAGGATTTAGGTTTTAAGGTAATATAGTTGGGGATTTAGGGTTTAACCTATAAACCCTAAATTTTAACCATAAATCTAAAATTCTATCAATAACCCATAAATTCAAAACTACTACACTTAAACTCATAAAACATAAACCCTAAAAAGAATCCCTAAACCCTAAAATTAAAGCATTTGTGCAAACAAAATTTTCATAAACGTTTGTGTAAATAAAATTTCCATAAGCATTTGTGCATGGAATAATTACCCTGAAAGCAATCGATCATATTTCAACTAGAGTAGCGTATTTTATGTCTAGTTGTGTGAAACTATCATATAGTTTCTAATAATCAAAATGTTATATTTTATATTAAATTTGTTCGAATCCAAGAGTCGGGAATATTTTATAATAATGAAAAAATATCATATTTGTTTATTAAAAAGTATATGAATAGCACAATATTAATTTCAAACCTCCACCAAAATTTTATCTGACCTTTTCTCATGTTTTCACTATCGGATTTATCAAACTTTTAAAAATCTCAAAACTCAAATTTCTGGAAAAAAGATCCAAAAAATTTAGATATATTTTTTTATAAATTCAGATTTTTTTAGATCTTACACTATGTTTGGATTCATAATAGTAGAGGAAAAGAAAGGTTATTATCTTCTTTGGATGATTAAAATTAATAAGGAAAATAATTTTAAGAATTTTTAGTTAAATTGTGGGAAGGAAAGGAAATAATTAATTAGAATGATTTTTTTTACGATTATAAGTTTTAATAAAAACAAATTAGGTTAATATATTAAAAATAGCCCTTAAACTATATCATATTGTTTAAACAAGCCCTTATACTTTATTTGTTGTTAAATAAGCCCCAATTCGATGACTTTTACTCATAAAAGCCCTTTATAATTTTTAATTTTACTTTTGCACATGTCAAATATTCTATTTATTACAAAGATTCAATCTTAATTTCTAACTAAACACCTAAATATATATGATTAAAAATCCGAAACTATCAAAATTTGTAACCAATAAAAATATAACGTGTAAAAGTAAAATTAAAATAAACAATTAAGAGTTTGTAAGAGTAAAAGTCGTAGAATAGGTGCTTATTTCACTACAAATAAAGTATGAAACTTAAAGGACTTTTTTAATATATTAGCCTAATAGTTTTGACTCTTTCAAGGTCTATGTATGCTGCTTCCTCATCATGGAAGTACACAATTAAATATTAAAAGTTAATATGCACTTTGAAAATTTCTAATTCTATACCAACATTAAGCATATATAATTTTTATTTAAAAGCTAAGGAAAATTAGGGTTGAGCATCTATTGCTTTCCTTTGAAATTTTGAATTTTACTTGAGTAAGGAAAAAAAGAATGTACAAGGACCCGTTTAAACAATGTGTGATAGTTTAAGGGTTTTTTTAAAATATATTAGCCAAATTATTACTTACATTCCATAATAAACTTAGAAATAATCAACTCTTGGATGAGTTGTCAGACCTCTTAAGCAGAATAGAGATTAGAATTTTGACAATTAGATTAGGAGAATCACGTCATAATTAATATCTGTAATATTAGATTTAGATTAATCGACAATCGATCAAATATTTTTTATTTAAAAAGTTTTGAAAATAATATTTTATTAATTTAACCGGAACTTATATTTTTCTTTGCATTTATATCAATGTAGCTTTTTTTTTTCTTTTTCATACTAAACCACTCGAATAAAGTTTTGTTTGCTTCTTTTCTTGTTCTCCAAAGGGTGTCTTTTTGTTTGTGCATTGGTTTATTTTTATTAAGGATGATTTGATAATGATATTTACCTAAATAATTAATTATATTTTTTATATATTTCATACATTGTTTTACAGTGCACTTGTATATTTTTTAATGGCCCATTGACCCCCGACTCGATCAAAAAATTTGGGTAATTTTATAGTAATTTTTTTCACCTCCGGGTCAGGCCCGAGTCACAATATCCTAAATTTGTGGGTACCCGAGTACCCCAGATGTATTTGAAATTAAAATATTTTTATATTTCATAAATACATATTTTTATATTAAACTAATAAAACATCTTAACATATTTTTATTTTTTTATATTTAATAAATAAATATTTTTATATTAAACTAATAAATACATTTTTATATTAAACTAACAAAAAAATTTATATTCGGGTATTCAGTTACTCGATTTTACGGGTACCCAACTAACGGATACCCTACCAACACGGACCGGCTAAGTTACTACCCGAAGACTCAGTACCCAGTACTTCGGGTACCCGAAAACCTGAATATTTTCAGGTACTCAAATTTGAACATCCCTATTTTTTACTAGAAAACTTTAAAAAGTATATGTTTCCACGTATTCTTTGACCAGTTGTCTTTACAAAAACTTTATTCTCTTCGAATATTTAATTATTTATTAATTAAATTTCTTTGTTCTCATAAAGTTTCATGCCCAAATACTTTGTGTTGTACAAATCATCAACTAAAGTACAACTCTTCATTTCGGCAGAAAAAGGTACAACTCTTCATAAGCAACTCTTTGTGAATTCATGCACTTTGAGTTTCTCTAATGGTTTGCACTAAGCAAAATTAATTAATTAATTCTTAAAATAAAAAATTGGTTGCACTATGAAGTGAATTCATTGTCATTGTTTTTACTTTAAACCATTTTTTATTGAAGTGTTTTGATTACTATATTCGATCCGACATAAATACAAAAATAAAATATTAAGTACGTAAAAAGCTTCGAAATAATCAAATATTTAACATTGGCTATGTTTGACATGAAGAATATAAATGAGTGAAGACGATTTTTTTTAATTTATTTGTTAGTCTATAAAGTAAGAAGTAATTATAAATCATAACCATTCGAGTAATAAATTTTTCGTACTTCTTTTTCATTCTTCAGTACACCAGAGAAAGCTTAAATCTAAATAGTCAATGGTTGGATCCACGTACGTTTTTTATGGTTTGATTACTAAAATTTAATAATTGTGGTTAAAACTTTTAAATTACTGATAATTCACTTATTTTCCGTATAAAACTCCTCATTTTATATTTATTTCACTAGCAATGCATATAAAGAAGAAGCTATGATTTGCATGAAGGGGTTAGAAGGGGAATTTTAAATGTTTGGAGGGATTAAAATGCAATTTTTTATTCGATTGATTTATAATTGAATATTTTCTTAAGAGACTAGAGGGTAAATTTACCATTTTAGAGAAGGTCAAGACTACTGCTTTCCCCTTGAATACATAAAATAATTATCTTAATTTATAAATTTATGATTTAACAATAAAAAAATGTTCTTACGAAACCAGATACTATTAACAAAACGCAATATTCAGACTAAACTTAAAGTTGACTTCATTTTTTTTAATTTAAGCTAATTTTCAGAAACTAACATTTACGTTTCACAATATTGAATGAAGCTATTAATACCAGCCATTCAACTTGGTCCAGAAAACTTTTAAATAATTGTGTTGCCATTATAAATATTATTTTTTATTTTTCAATAGGACCCATAAGATTCTTGTAGATACCGTGGGTGAGATGCAACTGTATTTTATAGGAAGAAAAGATGCATGAAAAGAGCCGCAACCATTTGTCAAATTAGTGACGAATTAATTTCTTAACACAACGCCTTTCTAATGATTAAATTATATTCCTTTCATTAATTTAAAATTAAATCTCTATATAAATTCAAAGAGCAGTCCCAAATATCTTGTATTTATGTGAGTTTATCTAAAATTAAAATCGAACATAAATATTATCTTGTACTAAAATACAATTAACAACAAAAAATTAAATCCCTCCAACCATTGTCGGCAATCCCAAATACCTTTCTAGATTTGAGGAGACAGGCACTCTTAGCAAGCTACCAATTTGCGCCTTAATGTTTGCATCAACATTACCATATTAAAAAATATAAGGGATTTATCAAAATTTACCCTTTGCCCTTAAGCATTGCCATAAACAGTAAGCACATTCTTTAAATTTGTAGCACTTAGAACCGAAATTTCATCGAATAGTATATTGTCATCTGCAAATAACAAGTGTCCAATTTCAAGTCTTTGACGCCCAATCTTAGCACCCTTCACCATCCCATTTCTATTGGCAGCATTCAACAAGACCGATAATATTTCTGCACAAACAGAAAATAAGTAGGGACTTAAGGGATCTCCTTGCATGTGACCTCTAGCAGGCCAAAACTGATTATCGATAGCACTATTGAGACTAACTGAATACGATACTGACTTAACACAATGCATGAGTATATTTACCCAATCGAAGCAACATCCTCTCTAAGAAGGATTATTTAACTCTATCATACGCCTTATTCATATCGGCTTTGAGAGCAGAAAAAACCTTCTTTACCAGCATGTTTCTTCTGCAAAACCCCATAGGCAATAATAACATTATCAGCTATATGCCGGCCAGGAATAAAAACACCCTGCGCTTTGTCAATACAAGTATCCAACACTACAGAAAATCTGGACGCCAAAACTTTTGCAACAATCTTATACAACACATTATACAGGCTACTTGGTTTGAACTGTGTCATATTTTCAGGCTTTTTAACTTTTGGAACAAGCACGATATGCGTGTTATTTATCTGCTCCAAATCTGATTCCCCATTCAATGTATCCAAACAAAACGATGTAACCTCAGCTCCTATCACATGCCAATTAAGCTATTGAATTAAGAAATTGAATCAATTAAGCCATTCAACTTAAAAACTGAATCAATTAAGTAATTTGACCAATTTTGACTATTAAATCTTCACAATTTTTTTAAAAGTTAATTGACTATTAATTTTTTGGTTCAAAAACTTAAATTGGTATAAAAATATTCAAAAATTTAATTGAGTTTTTTAAAAGTTCAAAAACTTCTTAAACTTTTTATTTTATTATTAAATTTGTTTATAATTTACTGGGCTTGCAAAAATATTAAAGTTATGTGTATGATCAAACAAACCCAATGGGAGGTTTAGAACCAAAAAGACCCAAACCCTAACTTAACTGAAAAAATTGTTTTGGGCCCCAAACAAACAATCCTACCAAAACAAACCTTCTGGCTGCTGTTTCCTTCCACATCTCTTCCGCATCGCGCCGCTTCTACTTCTCCACTCTTGGCTTCATTTGCTCAAGGAACTGAATTCTTGTATTGAAGTAGAAACGTAACAAATTATCAGTAAAACAGAACAAGATGAAGCTGGACGTCGACGTTTTAAGATATCTCTCCAAAGATGATTTTAGGGTTCTAACCGCTGTCGAGATGGGCATGAGAAATGTATTATTCCATGATTCTTTTTACTTTTATTTATTTTATCTGTTTCTCTTTTTATTTTGATCCTTTCTTTTTATTTTGTTTTTTTTTTCAGCATGAAATCGTGCCTTCAGAGCTCATCGGCCGTATAGCTTCCCTCAAGTAATAGTTGCATTATTTTGATTTATAATATAATTATGCCTTTTTCGTGAGCAATAAAATGTATTGATTTTAATTGTAGGCATGGAGGCACTTACAAGGTCTTGAAGAACTTACTCAAGCATAAACTTGTGCACCATGATTCTTCCAAATGTTAGTTTTACGCGTTCTCTTTTATTTTAAGTTCTTTTTTTTTTATAGATTGCGTTTGAATGTTATTATTATTTTTTTTACTAGAGTTTAGTGATAAAAAACATGTTTCCCATATAGAATTAAGTATGGTTTGTATAATGTTATTGGTATAGTTTTGCTTTATCTTGGATTTTTTAAGAAGCAAAATAGTAAGTAGCAATGGCAATAATCAAGCATAATCATTGTGTTTTGCCATTCTTCTGCGCATATAATTTTTCAACATGTCTTAGTACACGGTTAGCAATAAACTGATTTCACTTGATAAATTTGAGCCACTCCGATGACTTGGTTTGAACAAAGGGAAGGGGAAAATTTTACTTATTTTGAAGAGGTCTTATCTTTTACTAGAGTTTTTACCATCCTAATTTCAAGTTTAAATTTTTACTAGTTCTTCTTTATGTTAAGACAAACTATTTTAGTACTTATGTAATAATTAAGCTTTTCCTTGTGCTAATACTTATGTAACCAAACAAGGTGTTAAAATATTTCTTTTTCATCTTAAATTTAGATGATGGGTTTCGTCTTACTTACCTTGGCTATGATTTCCTTGCCATTAAAACAATGGTCAACCGTGGAGTCTTCACTGCTGTTGGTCGACAAATTGGGGTTGGAAAAGAGTCTGGTAACTCTTTCTATCAACATCTACCAGCTTGTGTATCATAAAATGTTTAATGACAGTTGTTAAAATTCTCTCTTTTTTTCCCGCTTGTTCAAGATATCTTTGAGGTTGCCAGTGAAGATGGCACTGTGATGGCAATGAAGTTGCACAGGCTTGGTAGAACTTCCTTTAGGGCTGTCAAGTCTAAGCGTGATTATTTGAGACATCGTAGTAGTTTTAACTGGCTCTATTTGTCCCGGTTAGCTGCACTCAAGGAATTTGCATTTATGAAGGTTTCTTTTTTAAAATATTTTTCCTCATCATCTGCTTAGCTTCTCTTTCTTGTAGTAAACAAAGTAGGACTTATGCATGTACTTATCTTATGCAGGCTTTGGAAGAGCATGGTTTTCCTGTACCAAATGCTGTGGACTGTAATAGACATTGTGTAGTTATGTCACTTATCCAAGGTTACCCACTGTAAGGGTTTCTCCTTAATCATCTGGATTTGTTTGCATATATTTGTGTTGCATGCATGTCGCCTGGCTTTATCATCCATCCTTAGCAAATGAATGGACAAAATTGGTTGTTGGAAAAAAGCGAATAGAATTATAACCTGTTGCCCCCTAAACTCTAAATCTTCTCATCACATTTCTCATGAATTGAATTCAAAAGAGTTGATGAGAGTTGGCTTGGCTGTTTCAACAAATTTTACTGATAATGTTAATTGGCGTTGCAGTTTTAAATAAGTTTGCTATGTGCTGTCATAATTGCATTATAACTCTAAGTTCTATCATCATCACGTGTTGATAGTTTCTCTATGTTTTCCCTTTTTTTTCTCATCTTATCTTTCTTTCTTTGGTCGTTTAGTCCCTTTAACTGTCTATTGGAGTTAGTTTGTTCTCTCTTAGTTTCTTTGCGTAATGCAGCGTTCAGGTGAAACAGTTGCAAAATCCTGACACAGTTTTTGAAACAATCATTGGCCTTGTTGTTCGTCTGGCAGAACATGGTCTCATTCATTGCGACTTCAATGAGTTTAACATAATGGTATGCCTTTGAGACACTTTATTTGTCACAATGACCATTTTTTGCAGTTTTAGTTGCTTGTTAGCTTGCAACTTTAGTAAGATCATATCATTACTTGTTGTCAATTTCCTTTAATTAAAAAGAAAAAAAATGCTTCTTTTAAGTTAATAATATGAATTTGAAATTTCTTTTGTAGATTGATGATGATGAGAAGGTGACAATGATTGATTTTCCCCAAATGGTATCTGTTTCACATCGTAATGCACAGATGTATGTTTCACTATCTTCTCTCTGATGCTATTCCTAGTTCTCCTGATAATTTTACTTGTGAATTAGTTGTTATATACTTATTTATTTCAAAGTTTCTGTTCTGTTGTTCAGGTACTTTGATCGTGATATAGAATGCATTTACAAGTTTTTTGGAAAGAGGTTTGTGGTTGTTTTCTAATTTAATATTACATTTTACATGATGATTTATGTATCCTTTAATAGCTTTCCCAGTATCATTGTTACTTTCTGATGTTTGTATGTAAGAAGCTAGTTGATGAATTTAAAACTTATACTCTACCGTGTGTTGGCATAGGCTGTGACTTCATCTACTTGGATTCTCCTCCATGGATAAATGTCTATGGAGGTAGTTATGTTGGCCTTGGTAAACAACCTCGTCTTGTATTTAAACACCATAACTTCTGTGTTTCTACTTGGGAGAGAATTTTAGGGTTCTTGCTTTCATACATTAACCTTCTCTAGCTGCATTTGTTTTCATCCTATCCTATATGTAGTTGAAGATGAGGTTGTGGTGGCACCAGGCAAGTTCTTTTTAATTGAAACATGCCTTGATCAATTCCTCTAGGTGACACTTGACATTTGAAAGTACTGTTCATAGTTTTACTCAACTCTCAATAAATGACATCTAATGTTTCATTCTGGAAGAGAACTCTGAACTTTGAAATTGTAGAGAGAAGAAAATAGATAAGTTGCTACTACAAGCATCCTTCAATTGAAGTATTAAGTTTGAACTTTGAAGTATTTGTTTTATTGCACTCAACTTAGTGACAGACAAAGGAACTGTAATGATTATTTTATGATCCCTTTTTTCTTTTCCTAAAGTCTTTGAATTTTGAAACAATATAATCCCAGCATCATTGTTTATGTCCTCATTTTCTGTGGTACATATGGATACCATGATGAAGGCCTATTCCATTTTCTTTCTTGCTGCAATCTAAGCTATTAAAATGTTATTTTACCCTGTCTTTATAGGTTCAACTTGTCCTTTGAAGAACTCTCTGATGATATTGACAACTCAGATGTAGACCCAGATGAAAGTCGCAGACCTTCCTTTACTTCAATAGCAAAAACTGCTGGTTTTCTTGACAAGGAGCTCGCTGCCAGTGGATTTACTAGAAAAGATGAGGATGAAATTCAGAAAGTACGGTGAAGCATACTTTACTGTAATTACCATTGCGTGTTTTTATGTATTAATAATTTATTCTATACGTATGCCATATACTGGATTCTTCTTTCAGATTTTCATAGGATATCATATCATGCATAATAATTGCGGCTAATGCTACTTTTTGCAGTTCATTGAAGGTGATGTCGAAGAGGACGACGATGTTTTTCATGGTGAACATGATTCTGAGTTATGTGAAACTAATATAAAGGGCTTTGATTCATTGCACTTAGATCAGGTGTGTTCCTCTTTTGGATTGTGAACATGATTCTGAGTTATGTCAACCATACTATGCTTATCTGGATGCTGATGATCTTATGGATAACTGTAAAATGATTCAGGAAGAGCCAACTTCAAGTTGTAATGAGGAAGGTCAAGTAGATGAAAATCTGCAAAGCTCTGAAGCAGGCCAAAGCGGTGATCCTGAAGGTCAAAACTCAAGCAATGAGGTATATATATATATATTTTCTTCTGTTCCAACTCTAGTCTTATCTATATTTTCTTGAAGATGCAGGTGCATGAACAAATTAGTTTTGGCATTGTTTTAGAGGGTTGTTTAATTTTTCATTTTCAAAACAGAAAATTGTTTCTGCAGTTGTGGTTCAAGCTTGTTTTATTAACTAGATTATGTTGAAAAACAATTCCCTTGGTTTGATAGTAAATTCCATCTTTGTTAGTTTGGTTTTCTGCTCTTGTTTTAGGAGATAAGAACAGGGGCCGGGTTCTAAATCACGTTACTGCTGTTGTTGTTCCTCTCAAATGGCTTTCCTACCAGATTCATACATAAATTATGATATGGTTCTTGATATATAGGCTTTTGATATTAAGGAGATTTCTAATGCTAGTTTGATGTTCCAGGAGGAAGATAATGAGCAGAAGGGTGATGAAGATAACACCGAACTCGTTAAGAGCTTGGCCAAGCAGAGACGACGTGCAATGGCAGCAGCGCGGAAAGGACATAAGAATACTGCCTCCAGAAATTCCTACAAAGACAAAGGGGGTAAATCTTCTAATAATTCTAAAATCCAGAAACAACTGAGTAATTGGTAAATTTTAGTATTGATCCAACACAATCTGAGATATATATAAAAATGCCACCTAGTATGTGCCTGTGGAGACGATTAGATCAGAGAAAGCCAGGAGTAGCATTACCTAGAACATGTTGATCATCTAATGATCATTTTCGTGCTATAATAATGTTTTTGTTTTTATATTTATATTACATATATTTAACTCGAATTGTGTTTGGATCAAGTGTCGATTCTGTTTCGCTACCAGCGGTCTGCCCTGTTCCGGTCATATAACCAGAATTTTAGGGTTTATGTTCAGTTTTAGCTCAAATTCCATTTTGTAGTGTGTTTTGGTTCTGTGCATTCTGCATATTGACATGTATCAGTTAGCAAGATTTTGATATTATAAATTTATTTCTTATATTGTCTTGCAACATTTTTTATTTATAATTACTTTAAAAATAAAATATAATTAAGTTATTGAATCTAGTTAATAATTTTATAATATATTTCTATCTGTCTTAAATCATTTTTAGTTTATAATTGTATTAAAAATAAATTGTGATGATTAAGTTATTGAATCTGATTAATAATTCTAGATTTTATATTTGATTCAAATAAGCTCATACTTTTAGTTGTTCATCAAATATGTTGGGATAAATTACATAAATAGTTCTCAGAATATAATAGTTTTTTGTTGAGTCTTTTGAGTATGATAAGTTACAAAATGATCGTATGACTTGAAAAAACTATAAACTTAAAGGCCAGTTTGACAATTTTTTTTGGATAGTGTGGTGTGATAATGTTTTTGGATTATTTAATTTAAAATACGAGTGTTTGGTATTGTTGTTAAAAGTTGTTTTTAAGTAAATAAAATATTTATTTTAGAAATTCTTTTTGAAAATATAAAAGATTAATGATTTAAATGACAATATATAAGTTATTGCTTCTGAAAAAATTAATAAAAATTTTAATTTTTGAAAAGTAATTTTTAAACTAAATCCCGAAAAGTTGCATGTTTTGTATTGTTTATTGTTGGCTACAAAAATTAATTTGAAAGGCAAAGAGAAATAGGCCCTTAGTTTGTTATCGTTAAAATTTTGATGGTAAATTATGTTACAGTTAATAAAATTAAGATTAAATTAATTTATTTTGGGTAAAATTTTGTTATATTGACTATATAAAATTAATTTTACACATATTTATACTATAAAATTTAAATCTTAAATTTTTAACCTTAACCTTAAAAAACTAAACTCTAAATCTTAAACCATATATCCTAAATTTTAAATATTAACCTTAAATTCTAAACCTTAAAACTTAAATTCTTAAACTTTAAACTCTAAACTAAAATCCTAACCTTTAAAATTAAAAAACGCGTATAAACTAAAGTTTATACGGCTTGTGTATTAAAGTTTTTTCTGTTTTATTTTGATCCTAATTCTAAAATGTTGCAACTCCCACACTTTTCTCTTCAGCATTTGCACTTTTCTAGAAATTAACATGCCAAACCAAATCCTGAAGGAATTCTATTGCCATCAGCCACCGGTCAGGAATTCTATTGCTATCAGCCACCGGTCAATGTCCACCGTCTACGGTCGTTAAAACCAACCTAAAGCTGCCAAATTAGTTCACCCATTTTTTCTAGCTACTTTCATCCCTTCAACCCAAACTATTTTTACCTTCAATATAGGGTTTGTTTCTTTCTTCTGCATGTTTCTTGTCCAGTTCACAGCCCATACAATACAAGACCTCTAATATCATCTACAACAATCTGCTCTATGGTTGGTGGTTTTAGAATTGAAATTTGAACTATTGTTTTTATGGAGTAGATATATTTACATTCTAAAAAAATATTGGGATTTAAATCCATACAAGATGAGACAATATAAACATTATTGATCACTCGGCCAATTAATGGATCTCAAAATTTGAACTAATTTTTGTTTCAATTTTTCATGTTTTTCTTTTATTTTAGACTAAAGTTCCGAAACTTTAAATGTTTTGACAAGTATTATTTGAGTTTAGGATTTCATGTGAAACTAAGATCATGAATTTATCCTCTCAAGTTTCAAAAATAAAATTTGCTGATTTTGCATAAACGTGAATGGAGGGTTTCTCTGCAATCACGTCAAGGTATCTTTTAATCCTCATATTACAACCAAGTTTTTGATATTGTAAATTTGTTCAATTATTGCTTCTTTAATAGTCTGCAGCACTTCTAAATTAATTATTTCCCAAACTTCTAATCGACGATTACTAATTGCTTTGCAAATGACAAAGATACCATAACAAGTGGCTCAATACCAATACACAATACAAAAGTAAACTGACTCGTACGTGATCATATAGCAGACAAAATCAGCTGATATAATTTGTTTTTAAGAAATCGTTTTTGGTGGCGACCCATTTCTTTGAAAACCTACAATGCTTACAGGAAAGTAAATGCCTTTGCAATTTGTAGAAAAGTAAATGCCCGACCCTAATAGAAAAGGCGACCAGTTTCATTAATATTATATTGTGTCTTGACTTTTACATAAAACTATTTTCAACTATATAACATCAGATTTTCTTGCATATTGAAAAGGAAGACCGTATTTTCATAACATTAGTACTGAACGATCAGCATCAACAAGTTAACTGCATCGTTGGAGAAAGTAGTGGTTGCTGTGAAAGTAGAGAGGAATGAAAAACTCTCCATTTCCATGTCCGTCGAGAGTGGTTGATCAGAACAAGGCAAGCTGCAAGTTTAACTAAAGCATTAATAGGAGTTAGATTGAATGAGAAGGAAAACAAGCTAGTAATCTCTGAAGCCGCCAAACTTCAAAGGCATTTACTTTCCTGTGTGGTAGACCCTAATAGAATAATTGAATGCTTATTTATGTACGATATATCTGTGTGCGGGAGTCTATAGCTACGGCCACAAGTCGTATAACTTTTTGAATCTCCTTCTCTTATAAAACTAATACTCCATTGATAAGCTGCTTCACCACCCCCATAGTCTTTTGCTTCCGGCCATGTCGACCACAAACTCCAAAGTGATAACATGCAAAGGCAACTCTCTATTACTTGTGTTTCTTTTACAGATAACACACAAATTACTAAGATTTTATATAATTTTATGTTAATGAGTGGTTTTGATTCAAGTTTACCTGATGTTGCAGGAATTGTAAGTTGGGGAAAAGACGAGGCATTGAAGTTGGAAGAGATCCAAGTAGAAGCACCCAAATCATTCGAAGTTCGGCTTAAAATGATATATGCCAGTGTTTGCCACACTGATATGTTGCTTGCCAATGGATTCCCAATCGTCAGTACTCTTCTTCTTCTTCTTCTTCTTCTTCTTCTTCTTCTTCTTCTTCTTCTTCTTCTTCTTCTTCTTCTTTATTTTCTTCACTTTGTTATTGCCATTGTTATTAATAAGTTTTTCCGTCGTTTCAGCCATCTTTTCCTCGGGTAATGGGTCATGAAGGAGTGGGGTAAGTTTTTCTACCAAATCATGATCTAAACAAGTGATATATAATCTTGATTAAAAGCACTAAAATCTTGAATGTCCTTCATCTTTGTAAATTAATAATTAATTGTTTCAGGGTGGTAGAGAGCATTGGAGAGGGAGTGACAGGCTTAGCAGAAGGAGACCTTGTGATTCCAACTTATATTGGAGAGTGTAAAACATGTGAGAATTGCTTGTCGGAGAAGACCAATTTATGCATCAAGTATCCTTTAAGCTACACTGGGTTATTGCTGGATGGCACCTCAAGGATGTCCATCGGAGGCCAAACTGCGTACCATGTATTATCATGTTCAACATGGTGCCAATACACCGTTATGAATGCCAACTTTGTGGTCAAGATTGACCCACAAATTCCACTCTCCGATGCTAGCTTCCTTTCATGTGGATTCTCAACTGGATATGGGGCCGCTTGGAAGGAAGCCAAAGTTGAAAATGGCTCATCTGTTGCTGTTTTCGGCCTTGGAGCCGTCGGATTAGGGGTATCTCCAGTTTAATCTATCCTTTCATGAATCAGATTTTGTCGCATGGATATGCGTAATGGCATTTGTTTGATTTGCAGGCAATCAAGGGAGCCAAAAGCCAAGGAGCAAGTAGAATAATTGGTATAGATAAGAACCCAAGGAAAGAAGCAAAGGGACGAGCATTTGGGATGACGGATTTTATAAACCCTGAGGACTCTGATAAATCCATAGAGGAATTAGTGAGGGATTTAAGTGGTGGAATGGGCGTGGACTATAGCTTTGAATGCACTGGGGTTCCATCCCTCATCAATCAAGCCATTCAATCCACAAAACCGGTACACATCTTACTTATCAAGCTCTCGTCGTCCTCAGATCCTACTCTCCGCTGATGGTGTAGCCAGTTAAAGGTCGTCATTGTCCAATCTAGTCCTCCGCTGATGGAGTGGTCGGGTCCAAGCTCCCGTCGTCCTCAGATCCTACTCTTCGCTGATGGTGTAGTCGGTTCCAAGTCGTCATTGTCCAATCCAGTCATCTGTTGATGGAGTGGCCGGGTCCAGGCTCTCGTCGTCCTCAGATCCTGCTCTCTGCTAATGGTGTAGCCCGTTCTAGGTCATCATTGTCCAATCCAGTCCTCCGCTGATAGAGTGACCGGGTCCAAGCTCCCGTCGTCCTCTGATCCTGCTCTCTGCTGATGGTGTAGTTGGTTTCAGGTCGTCATTGTTCGATCTAGGCCTCCGCTGATGGAGTGGCTAGGTCCAAGCTGCTGTCGTCCTCTAATCTTGCTCTTCGCTGATGGTGTAGCCGATTTCTGGTCGTCATTATCCGATCCAGTCCCTCCGCTAATGGAGTGGCTAGGTCACAGTTGCTGATATCCTACTTCTCCGCTGATAGTGTAGTAGGGTTCTAGTTAATGTTATGCTTCTCCGTTGATAGTGAGGTTAGATACAACTTTACTGATTTTCAAGTTCTCTTTATTAATGTTGTAGCTAAAAAACAAATCAAAAAAATCAAAGAAAAAAGAAAAAGAAAAAAATCAAAGAAAAAAGAAAAAAGAAGAAAAAATCAAAGAAAAATGAAAAAAAGAAAAAAGAAGAAGAAAAAAATGAAGAAAAAAAATTAAAAGGAAATTTATCAAATTTCATCGCCCGATCTAGTCTCTCCGCTGATGGAGTGGCTAGGTACAAGCCCGTCGTCCTCAGATCCTACTCTCCGCTGATGGTGTAGCCAGTTCCAGGTCGTCATTGTCCAGTCCAGTCCTCCGCTGATGGAGTGTCTGGGTCCAAGCTCCTGTCGTCCTTAGATTCTGCTCTCCGCTGATGGTGTAGCCGGTTCCAGGTCGTCATTGTCCAGTCCAGTCCTCCGTTGATGGAGTGGTCGGGTCCAAGCTCCCGTCGTCCTCAGATCCTGCTCTCCGCTGATGGTGTAGCCGGTTCTAGGTCGTCATTGTCCAGTCCAGTCCTCCGCTGATGGAGTGGCCAGGTCCAAGCTCCTGTCATCCTCAGATCCTGCTCTACGCTGATGGTGTAGCCGGTTCTAGGTCGTCATTGTCCAGTCCAGTCCTCCGCTGATGGAGTGGCCGAGTCCAAGCTCTCGTCGTCCTCAGGTCCTGCTCTCCGCTGATGGTGTAGCCTGTTCTAGGTCGTCATTATCCGATCTAGTCCTCCGCTGATGGAGTGGCTAGGTCTAAGCTGCAGTCGTCCTCTGATCCTGCTCTCTGCTGATGGTATAGCCGGTTCCAGGTCGCCATTATCTGATCCAGTCCCTCCGCTGATGGGGTGGTTGAATCCATATTACCAACGTTCTCCGATCTCACTTCTCTGTTGATGTTGTAGTAGGGTCCAACATCTATCTTTTGACTCGGTCTCTTCGTCGGTGTTGTAGCCAGGTCATTTTTACTCTCGTATTACCATGATGAAAAAGAAAAAAATGAAGAAAAAAAACAAAAAAAGAGAAACGAAGAGAAAAGAAGGAAAAAGTTGTTAGTTTTCTGATCCTACCTCTTCGTCAGAGTTGTAGCTGGATCAGACATCAGAACTTTCGTCCATCGATCCTGCCTCTTCGTCAGTGTTGCAGCTGGATCAAGTTTTGTAGACCCTGCCTCTTCGTCGGTGTTGCAGCTGGGTCAAGTTTTCTTAGGAATCACATCGTCATCAATAATGTAGTGAGTGGGACTCATTTTGCTTCCCCAAACAAACAACACCCCATTTTGAAAGATTTGCTTCCCTAATAGTGACAAGGTGGATCAATCAAGACAAGAAAGAAGACTTGCACCGAAGAGAAAGAAGGTCTACCGAAGAAAGAAGACACGCGTCAAAATGAGAGAAGTTCAGCCAAATAAGAAAAAAATGAGTGTTTTTGATCTTTGCTTTGTTCTCGTTTCACAAGAACAAGCAAATAGGGGCAACTATAATCACTCATTTTTGTCCGGGTTTTAGTGTTACTAGTGTTATTGTAATAATATTATTAATAATAAAAAATAAAAAAATATTAAATAATTAAAGTGTAAAAAAAACAAAAAAAAAACAATGGAGGGGGAAGCTACACGTCACCCCAAAGCACCCCCCAATTGCCTATATAAAGGCATGGGGGAAGCAAAGGAGCAAAAGAGCCGACAGTGGCTTGCCATAAAGAGAGTAGTGCTCTCGGCTAGCCCAGGACCGGGGCTGTGTCCTCGGTCCTAACCGGTTCGATCGAGGTCTTATTTTGGATCCGGTCTAGTTATTTTTTGGAGAGGTCGTGGTAGATCTCGGTGGGGTTCAGTCGGGGTTCATCATTCGAACTCTTAGTTAGGTATATTTTCTTCTCTTTATATTAGTGTTGTAATTTTTATGGTTTAATGAAGTATTAGTTAATTTAAAATTGTATTCTTATTTTTTAGTTTGTATGCTTATTTATGTTTTAGATTAGTATTTATGTATGTTTTAGATTAATGTTTTTATTTATGTTAGATTTGTTTTTATGTGTTAGATTAATATTTATGTATGTATATTTTAGATTAGTATTTTATTTATGTTAGATTTGTTTTTTATGTGTTAGATTAATATTTATGTATGTATATTTTATATTAGTATTTTATTTATGTTAGATTTGTTTTTATTTATGTGTTAAATTAATAGTTATGTACATATGTTTTAGATTACTATTTTATTTATGTTATATTAGTATTTTATTATGTTAGTATTTATTTATATTTTATCGCAATGTATTTATTTATATTTGCCATGTTTTTTTTAAGTTTGCATAACAGATATATATTTTGTCAATGCGAAGCCCTTTTATCCGAGCATAAACGAGGCCAGCATCAGGCGTAGTGATGGTAGTTGAGCGTTTACTCTCGAATAATAAGGCTTTTAAAATTTACTCGCACGTATAACCGAATTTTAATTTAATCGTCACTTTAATCCAGAAAATCTAATATTAATAAAGCGGTAATTATTAAAGTACCAATTTTGGGCGGTGTGGGGTGCTAATCCTTCCCCATCCGTAACCGACTCCCGAACCCGACATTTTGAAATCTCTGGTTTTTACGGTGTTCGGTCCACCTTGAGTGGCCGGTGGCGACTCTATTTTTAAATAAAACATGGTTTCTTCTAAAATCCCCCACGACAAACATTTTAAATACCCTCGAAAGATCGTAAAACAAAATAAAAAAGCCACCTTCTTTTTTAGCGAGAAGGACATCGCTACACACACCCCTATAACCCATGTGAGAAAACTAAACTTGGAAAAGATGCAACGTACAACAATGTGTTCTATTACATAAATTTTAAATTCTCATATAATTTATATTTCTTTTATGTTTTCTATTGATAATTTAATTTTGTATTCCCTAAAATTTTGTAATTTCGTACACATAAAGTTATACCTTATTAGACTTTCATACACAAAATTTTACATCCGTTCCTAATTTCATACATAAAATTATACTCTCATGTCTCATAAAATTTGTCCCTTTTGTGTTTTAAAACTGTCTCACTTAAATTGTCCCTTTGAAAATCTCAACAACTTTTATTAAACACATTTCCTTTTCTACCTTTTTTTAGTTCTTCAATAAAACAAACTTTATCTTTCAAGGATAAAATTGTCATTTTAATTATTTTACGATACATCTATTACACAATTTTTTTCTTCATAAAACTTCGTGAAAAGTAAACAATGGACAAGAATTTTGGGACGGAGGGGTAGTTTTTTCTAATACTTATTATTATGGGCCTACTTTTAAATTTATTTTTTCTAATACATATTATTAGGGGCCCAAATTTTTTCAATACTTATTATTAGGGGCCAACTTTTTTCAATACTTAATATTAGAACCTACTGTTAAAATTCATTTTCCCCAATACTAATTATTAGGGCCCACTTTTTTTGCAATACTTATTATTAAGATCTACTTTTAAAATTTAATTTTTTCGAATACTAATTTTAGGGACTAAATTTTCCAATCCTTATTATTAAGGAACTACTTTAAGATTCAAGATATTTTCCAATACCAGTTATTAGTGGTAGGTTTAAGCAAAACTCGACTTGAAGAAATCATTTTTTTAATTTTAGTTATTCGAGTGAACTTGAATAACTCGTGAAAATTTTGAGTTCGAGTTTGCCCAACTCAAAAAGCCAAATTTTATGCGATTTAGTCAATTCCTCATTCGTTTTAAGTCTTTTTGACCAAATTTAAACTACATGTTCAACTACCATTTTTTAATATCTATGTAACTTAAATTCATATTTTTAATAAAAATATTATTTTTATATTTTAATCCCTTAAATTTGTATTTTATACAATTTGATCCTTCAATTGAAATTTTTGTAAATTCTTTCTTCTCATCGTTTCCCTCAATTCATATAATATCCACTATAAACTCGCTTAAATCGATAAATTTTCAAATAAAGTTTGAGTCATGAAATAAAAGTCATCAACTCAAATAAATTAAAATTTTTTTTACTCGATTAGATTTGATTGAATGTTCACCCCTAATTAAAACCCAATTTCTAAATTTGCCCAAAATCTCATAAACGGACGTGTATGAAGGTCATAACGAACATCATCAATCTTCTTATAATTTTAACACTCAGCCTCAGAAACTAAATTTTCTCGAGATCTGCTTTATTTTTTTTAATAATATATCTTTTAATTTTTAAAAAACAATAATATAAAATCAGTGGCTAAGACCCTGAAATGCATTTTTGTATTAAGAACCGTGACAGGAGACGTGAGCAGCATAGATATTAAACCAAACCAAACCAAACGCGGACAGCGCACACCATGCTAGTAAACAATTTCTGAATTTATTTGAACGGAATCACTAACTTCACATTTTTTTTTAAAAAAGAAAATCATATTTTTTAATATGTTAGTATGATTATATGATAGTATTTATTCAATTTTTTTAGCCTTTTAATGAGACGCATACACTGTGCACACAGTGCTTTAAACCTGTTGATGTTATTGTAACAGTTACACGAATTTTGTGGTTTAATTCCAATAAAACTAAAGCATTAAGAATTTATATTCAATATATAAGAGTGGGAAAATCACAAATGCCTTGGTTTTATGTTTAGGGTTAGATTTTGGGTTTAGAGGTTAAGTATTTTGGGTTTATGTGTTTAGAATATAAGAATTGTAGTTGAAATTTAAAGGTTAGGATTGGTTAGGGATTTAAATTTTAATCTACGAACCTTAAATTCTAACACCAAACCCTAAATTCTAACCACAATCCATCAATTCTAAACCATTAAACCTTAAACACTAAAACTAAGGTGCTCATGAAGAATTATTTACACCGCCTGCGTATAGAATAATTACTCAAACTTTAGAAGTATAAAAATTTTCTCAGCTAGATCAAAGTATTTTTATTGGGTAATTATTTAATACACTGGCGGTGAAAAACTAAAAGTTTTTACAAGTGTCTTAGGTTTAGGGTCTTAATTTAGGTGTAGGGTTTAAAGGTTTAGGGGTTTAGAATTTAGGCATAGTGGTTAAAATTTAAGATTTAGGGTTATAATTTAGGGTTAATAAGTTAAAACCTAAATACTAACTATATTACCCTAAAACTAAACCCCAGCCTCTAAACCCCTAAATTCTAACCACTATCCCTAAATTCTAAAACGCCAATGTATTGAATATAAATCCTTTTTTATTTAACATTCATTAATTTTACACAAGCGTACCTAATCCAATTCAATGCTAAAATTCAAAAATTTAAATCCCTAACCTAAACCCCTAGATACTAAACCTTAAATTCTAAACATTAAACCTAAATTCTATACCCTGCACTCCAAACTCATAACCTTTAAACCCTAAATTAAAACTCTAAACCCCTTAACTAATTAGTTTGTGAAAATTAAAGTTTTCACCATTGGTTGAGTTATATTTTGATACACAATCCGTGTAAATCTGTTTACACTACTCTTCTTTAAATTCTAAAACCTAACACCCTAAACTCTAATCCTAAATCTTAAATTCTAAACCCAACAACTAAAACCTCTAAACTCTAATCCATAAACCCTAAATCCCTACCCCTAGATTTGACACACTTTACGAGAGCTGTCTATAAAGTTTTTTCTCATTTAAAAGGTCCTCCAAGTCCAACTATATGCGTAATTTACCAATATATAGTGAGTTGAGATCAATTTACGCAAAGTAAAACTACTTAGTTTTACATTAAATTAAGATTATTGGATTAACTGAACTCAGCAATTAAAATTAAAACTTCTAAATCAAAGATAGTTCATTTTTTCCGTAAAAATCTCTTCATTTCCTATTGTTACATTTAGCTCACCCAATAATCCTAAAAAGAAACTAAAACTTTACGCTGTGTCAACATATCACAATATCTATATATATTTCGGCAAAGCAAAGAGAGCAAAATTCGTCAAAGATCAAAGCATTGGTCAGCAAATCAGTTGTGTTCTCAACCCGGCTTTAATTCTCTTTATATACAAGCAGCTGTGACTATGTGCAGCCAACAAAGGAGAGAGAAAAAAACAGAGAAAGGGAGAAGTTATTGCTAAGTTCTGTATATATGGGTTATGAACATATGGAATGTGGGTTTCTCCTACAAATCCTCCAGGGAAGTTACATGAGCAAGTGACCTGGTATACAGTTTTACAACATTCATGTAACCTACATAAACATACCTTGGACCCCCATGAACTATTTGTCATGGAAACCCCCAAACAATAGGAGGGAAGTATTCACACGATTGCTTTCTGGGAAGAGCTGCTCGGTTTTAGTAACAGACTTTGCATTCCGTTCCGTTCCTGGAAATGGGAATGAGAGGGAAAGGGAAAGGGAAAGGGAGGCAGATACATCATCCACCTCTTCCTTTCCTGTTACCTTATCCAGGTTGTCCCCTTTGTCTGCTGTCCCAACAAAGAAAGGCAGGATCCCCTTGTTTGGTGGTCTCATCTCAGCCCCCAAAGCAAGCTCAAGATTGGGGGAGGGATCGACGACTCGGACCTCATCCTTAATCGGCAGAAATTCCCTTGCACGATGCGAAACCACAGGAAAGAAAAACCTTTCGTTTCCCATGTCCTCGGGGATAATTTTTTCTTCGTAAGCAAAGTCACATCTCTTCTCCTCAACAGAGGAGCTAGAACACAGGCCATGTCTATCTGATGCTGCACTATCACTAAAACTAACTTCATCTCTAACACTGTTATATTGGTATATTCCACCAAAACCTGTCTTCAGCCTTTTATTATCACTTCCTCCATCCATGGAAACACTCCTCACTTCACACCATGGTATTCTTTCACTTGCATTGCTCGACATTTCTGGAACTGGTTCTGTAAGATCCAAGTATGGGCGTTTCTGATGATTCGACTGCCAACAGCTGATATCTCTCTTTGAATAAGCATTTACATCAGCATATCCAGCATCCTTAGACTCCCCGAGTTTAACAGACTCTCCACCACTTTTCCCCACAATAACTGCCTCTGGCTTTTGAGTAGGGCGACCCCTTAAAGATGGATGATCTTCTTGTACAAATGTTTCCTCTTTCTTAACTTTGAACAACTGGATACTGGTTTCGTTAGCTTGAAGGCATGGTTTGAGTTCTGTGTCTAATCTACAATTTGGAACTTTGCTATCCTGCTGCAAAATAATGGCAAAGTCAACATTTAAGGGAAGGAGTTTTTGTCTTTTCCAGTTTGCCTAATAAACAATTGAAACAAGTTTAACTGAAAATTCGCTAATCTACAATTTGGAACTTTGCTATCCTGCTGCAAAATAATGGCAAAGTCAACATTTAAGGGAAGGAGTTTTTGTCTTTTCCAGTTTGCCTAATAAACAATTGAAACAAGTTTAACTGACAATTCGTTAATCTTTCAACCAACCCCCATACTCCCCACCTCGCAAATGCACAAACAAACACAACAGAGTTTCAATGGTTACTAGTCCTCAGGTGGGGAGGATGAAGGGCTACAGACATTATTTATCCTGCCGATGAAGGTCAGAATCAGAAATTATCTGGCTCTCTAACATCACATAGAATCAAAAGAACTCTTTTCCCCCATCTAATGTCTCAGTTTTTAGCAGTTTAATACTCTTACCCATCAATCACAAACAGTAACAGAAGATACATTAGATAATAAGAACACAAGCTTAAAATATATCAGATGAGTCCTAAAATAAGCAGTTAATTGACTACATATAACATGGAAAAAGAAGAAAATATTTGAAATTGAAACACTGATTAGAATTAACTGCTTATGATGGTGGTTATCACGGGCATTCTCTATGGACCTCATGAAATATTTCAAAGATTAGAATTTACACAAACGAATCTTGATATATATTTTTAACAGAACCAACATTAGAAAAGAGAACCAACGACATTCTTCCACAAACTAAAAACTAGATAGAATCAGAGAGATCTATGTGTAAATCTATAAGCATTTTGCAACATAAAATGCACCTCACATTGATTGACAAGCTAGGAGGAGAACTAGATTCTTATTCTCTTGTATTGGAATGTGTTTCCTTGTAGACATCATTATGTCACCAAATAAGTAACACCCTAGCTAATTGTAGGGTTGATTAGCAAATAATGGCAAGAAGAAATCAACTGCAGCAACATGAACTTGACATTTTTTAACTAACATGCATTGACAGAGGAACATATTACCAGAGGACTACTGGATTTCACGTCTGGATTAACCTTTATGCTGCTTGTTGCAATTCTTGCCAAGTTTTTGGTGTCAGTTTTTCCATCTTGCTCCTCCAAATTTGCTTTTATTCCCACATATGTCTTCTCAAAAGAAAAGACCTTGTTATCACCGTCTCTCTCTGTTGAGATACATGTCTTTTCAACAGCACTAGTTACTACTACATTGCATGAACTGTCACATGTTGAATCATTCTCTGCAGGCTGACAGATATCAGTAGACCTCTCTCTCTCCAAACGTACCATACTTGCATCAGGAATGCATACACTCTTTGAGGAATTTGCACAATTTTCTCTTCTTCCTTTGAAAATACCCCAGAGGAATAATAAGGTATTCCACCCTGCAAAAAGTAAAGCACAAATTTTATCATCCGAATTTGGTGCAGTCCTGTCAAGTACAACTTCAGAGTTAGGAAGCCAGGCAACGAAAACCTTCTCAGAAAATTTTAAGATTAAGAAGCAGACGAAGATATCTAAAAAATCAGAGTTCTCAAAAGGTTATGAGTTGAAGTATGTTAAAATGATTTGACATGTAAGAACTTCCATGTAATGTCACATCATAAAGGTGGAATGGAATGTATTAATTCTGCCCAAATAATTTAGGATCTAGAAGCAATTAATTCTTAGCTACGCTAATGCAGAAATAGGAAGCCTCGCATTAAAGACCACTAAACAGACTATTAGCTCCAAGCAGATGATCTAAATAGACAGAATGAAGTAGCTCACCAAACCTTCAATTAAATATATTTCGTAAAAGGTGCCATTTCTGTCAATGTTGTCAAACAAAAACCATAAAATAAATGCCAAAACCTCCGAACTGAAACAGGGGAAAGTGTGCTAAAGAAACAGTAACCATACCAAAACACCTATAATCTATAATAAACTTGTTACACATCCTACTAAAACACATTTGATCCAATTATCATACTTAGGAATAAAGAGATGCTGCTTTTTCACATACACTTTTTCTCCATTGCTATTGCTGTAGGAAATGAACTTGTGCCTAATCCAGTTATTTTAAAGCTTTGCATTTAGCAGGGGGAAATACGAAGTGTTATTTTCAACAAAAAAGCTGCGTTTTTGGCAAGTATGCAAGCAAAAATCAAAATTAGTCCCCATGACCATACTTTGCCAGTACATAAAGAGCCAGAATTTGGGGTGCAAACAAACGTATCCTTTTATCCTTGCCTTGTGAATCATGGGTCGAAGAATATATAGCCTACCCAAAAAGAAAATTACAGGTTACTAAACTGTATTTAAACACCTCATTTTATAACAAGCCTTACGCTGGCAATTTTGAGGAAGTTGGTTGGATGGGAATATCAGGAATTCAACACCTTCCAAATTTCCTTTGAGGGCAAGGTCGTTCTTGACCATGGTATCCAAAAGGACCTTGTAGTACTTCTCATAACTGCAACATAAGCAGAAGAAATGATTTGTTCAAAAAGTGAAAATAAATGAGAAATTGCATCAACGATCAAACCAATAAGAAAAATGAGAGGAAGAGGGGGTGAACAGGGTAAAACAAATTGTATTTAAATCTACCTTTCAAGGTCCTTGGCAAAGAAGTATAGAGCAATATTATCTTCTTTAGGGCCACCATTATGAAACTGTGTAGGCCAAGTGCTCAAGCGAGGTACTTCATTCAAGGGGACTTCTAGGGGAAAAGTGTTGACAACTTCGAGGACTTTAGGTGATGCAAGGGTTGAAAGATGGGCTTGAAATCCACCACAAAACTCAGGAGGTTTTCCCATTTTATGCACCTGAAAAGCCCCCCTGCATGAACACAGAATCGCTCTCATTTAAGAAACATCTCAAGGCATGGCACACTGCAGCCATACATGAAAATCCACCAAAATAGAGCATCTTTCAAAAAGAAAACAGAAAGAAATGAAAGAAAGTTCAATATAAGGAGAAGAACCCTACTGCCAGATGTACTCATGTTCTGGGATGGCTAACATCTTTGACACAGCAGACTCAGCAACTAAAGGAACTAAAGGAGGGGCATCGCCAGCAGAAGAAACTGCAGAGACAGCATCAGTAGCATGTGAATCAAGGAACTTAATATTACCAATGGAAGCTCCATTACGAAGATTGGATTGGCTTTCATGTGTACTTTCAAAAGAAATCATATTCTTTGCCTTCACAGAAACTGATGATGGATCTTGAGTTGTTCTTTCACATATTCCTGGACTCAAGCGGATAGCTGCTTCAATTGCAGCTTTCAACTTACTGCCTTTATTCATCTCCTCTCTTAAATTCCTTGGAGCAGACAAATCAGCCCCCGAAGCCTGAGAGACTAAACAATATTCAGCTGTATGACCCATTCTCTCACTCTGATTTGTTGAATCCAATGACATAATTCCATCGATATTACTGGGTTGCCTCTCAGCCGTCCATGAAGAACTTGATGAGAGTTCCTCCTTCAGGTTAACATGGTTCAACTTCGGTTCAGAAGAAATGCACCCATTGGTGGATGGAACTCCAGAAGCTACAAATTAAAAAAGAATGCTCTTAACTGGTTAGTATCAGCCAAAAGAAAACAACAAAGATAAGGTGAAAAACAGAACATTCTAGTATAAGTGAACGCTAAAGAAAACAAAAACTGTGCAGTCTCTCCATCAGAATGTCAAAACATACCAGAAGTAACTGCATTTTCTACAACTTTGCGAGCTAGATTGCTGGTTGATCTTGATAACGTACTTGGTTTTCCATCAGACCCAACAGCCTTAGTATCTCCGTTGTTGCTTGCAGATGAATGAAAAAATGTATATGTGCGAGGTGTCAGTTTCTGATCAACTTTAGGTGTGGAGACACTAGAGATAGAGCGATCCAGTTTCAATAAAGTTTTCCTTTCTAATGATATCCGTTCTCTAACTTGCTTTAATCCCTTTGGATCTTGAACATGAGGATATTTAGAAGATAGAATTTTAAATTTCGATTCCCCAGTATTTAATCGACCTGTGTTTGTGGATTTAAATGACATGGATTTCCTCATAACTCTAGAAGCTTCCTCCTTGCTATCAAGGGATTCGTTTTTTCTACCAATTTTTTGTTTTTGAAGAGCAATTTCATCTACAAGCTTCACCTTGGATCTGGAATTCAAGGCATTGAATGAATTGGATTTCAGTAAGGTACCTGTATCAAATGCAACAGTATGTCAATGCTGAAGTCAAAAAACGTATGGCAATTATTTTAGACAACAAATCAACCAACTTACGCTTTGGTGATTGCAGCCTTGGGCCAGAAGTAGGAGAGCACACAGTTCCCATCATGTCATTACCAGAATAATTGCCGAGAGAAAGTTTGGGAGATGACTTCACTTTCCCCTTGTCTAAGTTCTTGAAAGAACCCTCTCGAGACAAAGCAGGTACTTTGGGGCTCGATGATTTTGGTGAACCCATATTTAATTCAACGGCATGTTTTTTCAAAGCTGAAGCACCCTCTAGATTTTCTGCATGTCTCTTACCTAAGATTTGTGTAGATGAGCTAAGTCTGCTTGTTTTTTTCCCCTCAGAATCTAGACCTTGAAAATTCAATTGTAAAAGGTCAGTACATGTTGTGATCATTGTGCCATTTTTTTGCATCTATTTGTGAGATTATCTGATAGAGTTAGAATTCTTATGTAAATAGTAGTTTAAATTAAAGTATACTTCCTAAAAGATAGAGTTAGATACTTAGGACTCCTAATTGTAACTAAAGTCCTACACTTGAGTATAAATTCACTGTAAAGGGGTGTAATTTTTTAAATTCATTCAATAACAGAAAAATCAATTCTGTTTTTTCCTTTTTCGCAGAAACTTAAAATTTTGTTTTCTTTTTCTGCGTTATTCTGTTTTTCCCTAAAGCTGGAAAGTTGCTTTTCTACATGGTATCAGTCTAACATCGATCCTAGTTCAAATTCTTCATGGGATTCCCTTCGACAACCTCTGAGATGCTGTCCATAGCAGAGCAGACTTCTGGATTGGAGTTTTTCCAGCAATTTCAGGTTCGACAGTAACCTGTGAAGCAGATTTAGTTCTCGTGGAGGATAAAGGCATACAACATACTTGTTCTCCTAGTGCACTTTTTTCTACCAAAGGTGAATCAGCATGGATCATTGACTCTGGAGCATCTGATCACATGACTGGTAACAAGGAATTATTCCTTAATTTTTCAGATTAGTCTTCCACAAGTTCTATTAAAACAGCCGATGGCTCTTTCTCTCCTATCAAAGGAAGTGGCTCAGTCTTCATTAATGATAATTTGTTGCTTGAAGATGTTTTGTTTGTGCCTAATCTCGCCTGCAATCTCCTCTCTGTTAGTAAACTCTCCAAGAATTTGAAGTGTTCATTACAGTTTACTGAATCTGGTTGTTTTTTGCAGGCAATGAATTCGAGGAAGATGCTTAGCACTGCTAGCTTGCAAAATGGTCTCTATGTCCTCGGAAATCAACCATCTACGGGCAAATTGATAATATAATGCTATGGCATTTTAGGTTAGGGCATCCTAATTTTCATTATCTTGCTAAATTATTCCCTGAATTGTTTGTTAATAGAAAACCAAGTTCTTTTAAATGCCATATATGTCCTCTTGCTAAACAAACAAAAGCATCCTATTTACAATAACTTTTTCACTAATTCATAGTGATGTTTGGGGTCCTTCTCGAGTGAAGAATATAACTGGTAGTAGGTGGTTTGTCACTTTTATTGATGATCATAGTAGAATAACTTGGGCATATTTGTTGAGGGATAAATCTGAAGTAGCCTCTGTTTTTGAGAAATTTTACAATATGGTTGAAACTCAATTTGGAAGTAAAATCCAGATCTTCAAATCTGATAATGGGAGTGAATATTTTACCAAGTCCTTCGGGAATTTTTTAACAAAAAAGGGGATTGTTCAACTAAGCACTTGTGTGGATACACCACAACAAAATGGGGTTGCAGAAAGAAAAAATAGGCACTTGTTAGCGATTACTAGGTCTTTGATGTTCACCAATAATATTCCCAAGTATTTGTGGGGTGAGGCTTTGTTAACTGCAACCTATCTCATTAATCGAATGCCCAGTAAGGTTTTGCAATACAAAACACCTAGAGCTGTTTTTTTGGAGAGTTACCCCAATTTTAAACCTTTGTCCTCTATTCTCCCTTTCAAAGTTTTTGGTTGCACTGTGTTTGCGAAGGATTCAGCTCCCTCTAGGTCAAAACTTGATCCCAGATAACAGGAACCTTATTTCCATCCGGCTGCAACTCAGGGGGAGAATTGTGATGTTTTTCAGCCTCCTACCGATCAGGTTTATCCTTATTTACCTTCAGAGTTATTATTTACTAATAATCCTTTGTTATTTGAACCTCATACTTCTTTAAACCCCTCTACTTCTTCACTATCGTTACACCTACAGCTTCTCATCCTTCACCTATTGTTACTACTCCTCAGAATTCACCTAAACCTTCCTCACAAACCCCTCAGCCTCCTAAGCAACTGAAAGTTTACACCAGAAAACAGAAAACTATTCCAGAGACTATTTTGCAATCTGACACTTGCCAAGAATTGGACTTGAGTTCAGTTGCCAATGAGAATGATGGAGGTAATGTTCTAGTCGAGATTCCCTCTCATTTACTTGAGCTTGATTATTTGCCTATTGCTAAAAGAAAAGGGGTAAGACAGTGTACAAAACACCTCATTCAAAGGTATGTTTCTTATGGTAATCTAATGTCATCTTTTAAGGCTTTTACAGCTTGTTTAGATAAAGAACAGATACCTGACACTATTGAGGAGGCTCTAAAAGATTCTAAGTGGAGAAGGGCTGTTGAAGAGGAGATTGAAGCACTTGAAAAGAATGATACTTGGACCATTACAGATCTTCCGCAAGGCAAGAAACCAGTCGGATGCAAGTGGGTGTTCTCCATAAAATACATCTCTGATGGCAGTATACAGAGGTATAAAGCAAGGTTGGTAGCCAAGGGTTTTACTCAAACCTATGGAATTGATTATAATGAGACCTTTGCTCCTGTAGCTAAGCTAAATACAGTTAGAGTTCTCTTAAGCTTGACAGTAAACAAGGACTGGAAGCTCCATCAACTTGACATTAAGAATGCCTTTCTTAATGGAAAATTGGAAGAAGAAGTGTACTGAGAGTGCCTTCGGATTGAAGTCAGTAAAAGGTGATCAGAAAGTTTGCAGACTTAATAAATCCATCTATGGTTTGAAGCAGTCACCTAGAGCCTGGTTTGACAGATTCACCAAGGTGATTTTAGAAAATGGATACAAAAATCCTTGGCAAATCACACATTCTTCATTAAGGTAACCTCTAGTAATAAAAGGGTTATTTTAATAGTATATGTGAATGACATAATTCTGACAGGGGATGATGATGAAGATACAAGTCACTGGAAAGGGTTGTTAAATACAGAGTTTGAAACAAAAGACCTAGGAAAGCTCAGATACTTTCTAGGCATGGAGGTTGCTAGGTCGAGCAAAGGTCTGGTAATAAACCAGAGAAAATATGTTCTTAATCTACTGAATGAGGCAGGAATGTTGGGATGCAAACCAGCTGATACTCCCATTGAAGCAGGCTTAAAATTCAGTAAAGATGACTCAAACCATAAAGCTGATAAGGGTAAATTTCAAAGGTTAGTGGGAAAGTAGATTTATTTGTCATTAACCAGACCAGATATTGCCTTTCCAGTTAATGTTATCGGTCAACACATGACTGATCCAAGGGAAGATCACATGGAAGCTACAATTAGAATTTTGAGATACTTGAAAGGGACACCAGGGCATGGATTGTTATTTAAAAAGACTCAAGAAAGGACTGTTCAAATTTTTTCAGATTCAAGCTGGGCAAGCGAACTGACAGAAAGAAGATCAACTAGTGGCTATTGCTCCTTTGTTTGGGGAAACCTAGTGACCTAAAGGAGTAAGAAACAAACAGTTGTATCTAGAAGCAGTGTTGAAGCAAAACATAGGAGCTAGATGTGAACCAAGAGGAGAAGTTTGAGATTTTCTGTGATAATCAATCCACCATACAAATTGCTCAAAATCCAGTCCATGATGATAGGACGAAACATGCGGAGATTGAAAGACATTTTATCTCAGAAAGATTACTAATGGGACAACTTCTTTATCCTATGTTCCTATAGAAGAACAAGTGGCATATGTGCTTACAAAAGCACTACCAAAAGCTTCTTTCGACTAGTTTCTATTCAAGCTGGGAATATACAATGTATATTCTCTAACTTGAGGGGAGTGTGAGATTATCTGATAGAGTTAGAATTCTTATGTAAATAGTAGTTTAAATTAAAGTATACTTCCTAAAAGATAGATTTAGACGTCTTTTGTACTTAGGACTCCTAATTGTAACTAAAGTCTTATACTTGAGTCTATAAATTCTCTGTAAAGGGATGTAATTTTTTAAATTCATTCAAAAACAGTAAAATCAATTCTGTTTTTTCCTTTTTCGCAGAAACTTAAAATTATGTTTTCTTTTTCTGCGTTATTATGTTTTTCGCAGAAACTTGATAACTAACCTTGCTTTTGGCTTTCAGTTTCCTCAGCCAGCTTGCATTCTTCACAAAGCCAGTCACCTTCAGGAACTTTCTGAAGCATTTCTCGCATACAGTAACTGATCAATAGCATTAAAAATGTTAAAATTTACTGATGAATATAGCATGCAGATGAGAATTAAATAGAAATGTCATAAAACCAACCGAGAAACATAAGGATAAAGGGATGTATATGCTTACGTGTGCTCCGCACCATCAGCACACTTGCTGCATATAGCAAGCAAATCTTCTCGTCCAGCATCCCCACAAATATCACACACCTTAACCTATTCCGAACAATTTGGGCAAACAAAGAAAAGATAAATCAGCAAACTATTGATATAGAAACAAGTATTAATAATTTTCAAAAGAATAAATAAAAAATAGATCTAGCAATCCTACAAGGTAAAAGAAAAATGAATGCTTCTCTTTAATAATATAATTTGACCAAATCCAGTTTAATATTCTTAAACCATTTGACAAGGACCTGTACATTCATTTTCAATGTAACATCACCTAAAGGATTATAAGATCTTAGCAGAATCCTTAACCATAAAACAAGTTCAAGAATAAAATAATCACTAATTCCATTCTCCTACTGATAGCGCCTCCGGTCATACTGCAAAGGGAAAAGCAAATAAAATATAGTATCTTTAATATCTTTTCTCTTGGATTGATTACACTAAGCTAAACAGATGACATCCACAATTTAAGTCCTAAAAGATCTAGTGATAATCGGAAACAACAAAAATAAAATTACTTACATCATGTTCAGTAGCAATGGATTCACAACTCTCATCTCCGTAAGCGCTTGCAATGGTGACTCGACTTGCCCGACTAACTCAACCAACTCATTCGACCCATCATGCTCATCTTCATTCCAACTTTTACCAGCTTTATCCAAATGCTCCCCATTAATATCTGCTCGACTTGGATGGACTTTGGTAGAAATCTCGAATCGCCTCCAACAAAGACTCTTGTCACTTTGGATCCTCAAGGACCCACCACAAAGATCTTCCTCCTTTACGAAGGAAGTTCGGACAAGTCTACCTTCCGGGAAGAGAGCACTTTTCCGATCCTAAACTACAAACCGACACTTTGAACTTCGAGAGGAACTCTTACTTTCTAAATCCTTGTTACAATAATCAAAGTCGCATTTGCATCACTAGCTCTACTAGCACATGAAGAACTATCATCATGGCCTTCAATGCCTTTGGAACCATCATACTTGTTTGAGAAGGTTCTCTCAATCCCAATATTTTCTACGCATCATATGGCCTTGTAGTTGCTTTACTTTCTAAGTTTTCGAGTAAGAATCGTGACTAGAATTGACACTCGATAAATTGCTTGCTTCATGCGTGAGCATTCTCGCAAGCTATCACTTGTTTTTTCCTCGTTGATAGAGTGTTGAGTTGCCACAAAGAAGACTATCGCCTCCATCGAAAACTCATTCTTCTTCAACCCCATTTGAGATACACTAAGGTGCATACAAGATGAACAAGGAGCAGAGCACACGTTGCAGTTTCCAGATTCTCCTTTTGTGTTAACTTTTTGACTCAGGGAACGCCTGATTAATCTTTTTACAGATTTTGGTGGTACCTAAGAAAAATAAGCAAGATTTAAGAGGGGAAAAGGCGGGGAATACAGAAAACTAGATCCATGCCTATTAACTTGTTAATGGCTGCGTCAAAAAAAATAATTAATCTTATACAACAAATCTGATAGCAAAATTGATTCAATCAGCATATAAGAAAATATTCAGAGGCTCTTCTTTCTACTTAGGCAAAAGAAAGGCATGCATTATCAAGACAAAAAAAGAGCTCAGTGGCATAGAGGTAATCCATAAAGGTGAAGCGTTTTTGTTGTCTATTGCAAAGGCGCAGCTCCTAGGCCCAAACCTTGACAACACTAGTTTAAAAACACAGATCCAGACCCTGTTCTCACCAAATTCTTCTGATGTCTCTGATCCATCTCATCAGCAGGCACTTCTGTGCAATCAGTCCCTCTCAAAGCAGATGCGATCTATAAAGCACATCAAACTGTATGAAATAAGCATCATTAAACAAAACCCAGTAAGTGTAATTCATTGCACAAAAACTGCTCTAATTGAGTAACATGGCAACATCTAAAAGAACATAATAGCAAAAGCTTGCATCTAAACTCCATACAGGCTTAACATAGACCCATACTATGCAGCGCAACTAAAGACAACCAAAGAAATAAATCCAATTTCCAAAGTGCCAAACCCTAATTCCAAGCATGGGCCACCCAACATTTCATGATATGCATATTCCACAAATTGCCCTGCTAAGTTTAAGGAATCATAAGTTCTAACTAAAATGCTATTAAATCAGAAAAAAAAATGAAATCAATATCCAAATGCTTCTGATTGATAAAAAGAATGAAAGCCTAATAAAGAGATAGTTTGACACATTACATGCCTCTGATTCAGTGTTTAACTCGGTCGAGTGGTAAAGCTCCTCACCACAACAGCTGCTGCTTTCGCCGCCGCCATCGAGGACGCAAACCATCACAACGCAAATTGAACATGAAACTACGTCCTCTCTTTCACTCTTTTGTGGATTCCCCTTCCGTCTATCCTCCTTTAATCGCTGGGAGAAGGTTTTCTATTCAGATTTCCAACTTCAATCTCAATCCCCCAATTTATACTTGAAATTTCCTCTGCTTCTCTACAAAATAAAAATAAAGAAAACATGATATCCACAAAATATACATAAAAACAAATCAAGATACAAGAAAAAATTTCAATTGTTTCACTCTAGGTTTTGCTTTCCTTTTTTACTTATTGATCTGAGAAAGAGATCTTGAAAATTTTGCAATAACGAATCACACTTCTCTAATCAATATTAAAAATGACGAAAATAAATAAAGTTATCTTACCTCGATTTTTTTCACTCTTTTTTAACTCCTTCCCTTCTGAGCTTTCGCTCACTCATAAAATGTGGGCAAAACCTCTGTCCTCTCTCCTCTTAAATATTTTCTCGGAAAATTGGAGTTTTTGTTTTACAGAATTTCGTAAAAAAAGTTCAAATTCTAAACTCTCTTTCAGATTCAGTGCTGCAATTTCAGTACAACTTTACCTTTTTTTTAAAGCTGAGGAGAATATAAGCCAGTTGGAAGGAACACGAGATTGTTTCATCGCACGTGCGAAGATGGGATTTGTGTTATTATGGCATCAACGAATGGCTGGTGTCGCTTAGTTTAGGCAAGTAACACGTGGGATTGAAAGAGAAAGAGAGGGGGGGGGGGATTCCTGCTATCCTGCGCGGATGAGTGTCGTGTGCTCTTTACGTTTCGTAATCAGGATCTTCTTAATTTGTTTCCACCTTTTTCTGATAAATATTGAAAAACATTAATTTGTTGGGATAAAAGGAAATTTAACGCGTCTGTTTGACTTTGATTAGTCTAACATATTTTGGTATGTTTTGGCAATTAACTACAAACCGATTTTTTTATTAAAAATGAAATCATATACCTCGTTAAAAAAAAATCATAACTTATATGAAAGAAAAAAGTGCATATAATATCATTATAAGGACCACAACATTAAAACGGTTACAAGAAGCAACGAAGACTACAGGGGTAATCGAGTGATCCCCTGGGTGACCCGACTACGGCGACAGTATGGAGGACCATCACGATTACGAATTAGCAACGGCTGTACTAAATCAGACACGTCATCAAGAATCAACAACTAAAAGTTTGGGGGAAATAAAGCTTCGACAAACAATCAGCGACCATATTCTGCTCACGTGGCACCCAGAGAAAGTGAAAAGCTCAATTGCGATCACGAAACGAAGAAATAGTTCAGACCAGACTCGAAGAAGTAGTAGTTGTCGAAGGCTCAAGCACCATTCGAATAGCAACAAAATTGTCAGATTGAACCTCAGGGCGATCAACACCCATAGACCAAGCCACCTGAAGGCCAACAAGGATACTCCAAAGCTCAGCCTGAAGTGAGGAGACAACACCAACAGACTTGCAGTAGCCCTTGACCCATTCTCCCAAAGATCCTCTGAGCACACCCCCAATCGATCCCGAGCTGTCCAATATCGAAAACGCTGCATCAGTATTCAGGCACAACCAATCCAGAGGTGGGGGGACCATTTTAGCAAATCCAAAGTTGGTTGAACGAGAGGAGCCGTGACCAGAAAAGATATCGCAAAGTATGAAGCCCAAGCTAAACCAATCTGATAAATGTACGATAAGGGAAGGCATTCGCCAGTAAAACGGAAGTCATTCCTTCGCTTCCAGACCTGCCAGAGAAGAGAAAAAAAAAAACAAGACCATGAGGACGAGTCAGGGCTGATGGTCCTTGAAGCGCCGACGTTCTCAAGAACCTATTGTTCCAAAGGAGCCACAAAAAATGACGCATGACTAGCCGGGGGGACAAGAGATTGCCATAAGCAACGCATTATGAGGCAGTCACGAAGGATGTGAAGTACGGTTTTGGAGCAACAACCGCAACTCAGAGAAGGGTCAGATGATAGACCACGACGCACCCACTCAACATTGGTCAAGATGCGTTGGCGGAGAACAAGCCATAAGAACAGCCTGATACGCTAAACAACAGGAAAGGACCAGATACGGGGACCATTTGGGATCGAGGGCCTCCCAAGATGATTCGATAATGCCCTCATAAGCTGAAGCGATAGTGAAAGCCCCTGTAGTTGTGGCCTTCCAAGCAACGTGCCCCTAGTCCCCGCAAGGGTTAGCTGTAAAACACCAATAACATGGGGGACTATTGCGGAATCCAAAAGGTCTGAAAGCCTTGCAATATTCCATTGACCATCACCGAGAATAAGATCCGAGAAGCCCAAGTGATCAATCGAAGACAAGGTATGAGTAGTTCAAGGTCAGAGTGGTCCTAAAGACGCATCCAAGTGTCATTCCAAAGATGAACATCAGTACAATCACCCACAAGCCAAAAAATACTATCGTGAACTTTCTCCCACATTCGACAATACACGCCATAAAAGGGAGTAATTAAGGCGAGCAATGGAGAGAGGGCAGGTAGAAACCATACGATACTTTTGACGTAACTCCGTAACCCACATAGAATTAGGAGAACTCACCAGATTGAAAGCCAACTTTTGCATGAAAGCCATATCACGTTCGTTGCATCGGGGAATGCCTAAAGCACCGTGTTACCAGGTTGAGAGATAACATACCAATTAACCAAGGAGATTTTACGAGAAGTAGTCGAAGAACCCATATGAAACCACGAATAATTTTATCAATCTCAGAGCAAACATTTATCGGGAGTTTCGTGGTCTGCAAGAAGAATGTAGGAATAGCTGCCAAAACTTACTTCGCAAGGGTGATATGGCCAACCATAGAGAGCGAGCTTGTCGTCCAGCCATTGAGCTTGGCACGCAATTTGGTAAGAAAAAAATCAAAGTTCGCAACCCTCATGCGTTGATGGAGGACCGGCACACCCAAGTAAGTACTAAGAGACAAGGTCTGAGAGAAACCAAGGGCCGAAGCAACTATATCATAAATAGCCGGGTCAGTGTTTGGAGAAAAATAAACCTACGATTTGCGAGCACTAACCCGATGCCCAGAATGAACACAGAACTCGTCAAGAATACCTCTAATAGTGCGGGCTTGGTTCACATCAGCCCTAGTATACATGATCAAGTCGTTTACAAAAAGGAGATACAAAAGAGGAAGGTCATGTCATGCCGTGCGAAAAGGGACCCAGGCGTCATTATCAACAGTACGGCGAATAGTGTGTTCAAGTCTCTCCATGGTTAGAATAAACAAATAAGGGGACAAGGGGTCCCCTGGCGAACCCCTCTCTCAGGAGTGAAAGCAGATGATAAAACTCCATTTCATTGAACTTGGATAAGAGAACAAATAACACAATGCATGATAATACTGATGAGAGGGGGAGGGAAGCCAACCTCAAACAGAGTGTCACGAAAAAAAATCCCAACGTATCCAATCAAAGGCCTTCTCAAAATCCACCTTTATAGCCATCCACCCCTGCTTTGTCTTTTTAAAATGCATTGAGTGCACAATCTCCTGGTTGATAATTATGTTCTTAGATATAGAACGACTGGTAATAAAACTCGTATGGGAAGAGTGAATAAGTAGTGACATAACATGCTTCAGACGTCGAACAATAATCTTCGTTAGCAGCTTATAAATAACAGAGCAGAGACTAATAAGACAGAAATCAGAGAAAGTTTGAGGGGCATAAATTTTCAAGATAAGAACAACGGTGGTGCGATAAAGATCCAGCTCAAGATCACCCCTAGCGAAAACTGACTGATAGTACGAAAAATATCTTGCCCCACAATATGCTAATATTTTTGGTAAAACTCGGCATGAAGACCAGCAGGTCCTGGAGCCTTGAGAAGAGCCATGGAATGAAGAGTCTCCCAAACCTCGGATAGAGTAGGCGCAGCTGCTAGAGAATCCGAAGTGTGCCGAGGAATGGTAAGAAAACAACCTGAGAGCAGAAAGGAATTACTCATAGAACCAGAATCAGAGTATAACCTACAAAAAAAATTGGCAGCCTCAAAACGTAGAACATTCTCATCATCACACCAAGTTCCAGTAGAAAGCTGTAAAGAAGTGATACGGTTGCGGACTTTACGCTGCTTAGCCTTCTTGTGGAAATAGGCATGTTACAGTCGCCATGTAAAACCTAATCTGATCTAGACTTCTGACGCCACAAAATCTCCTTCTGATCTAAGATGGACTCAAGCTCAATCTAAAGGTCATGTTCCAAGCGAACAAGGAAAGAAGAGTGCCGACATTTAAGAGCTTTCTGTGCGCCTCTTAGCCTTGCCATGATCGAACACTTATTAGCCCCAAATTATTAATATTATATAAATTGAGTTATTCTATTTAAATGGTTAATGTAATAAATACACACTTTTACGTTTTCATTAAAATTTTAAATGGCTATTTTTTAAGGAAAATATTTTGATACATAAGTTTGTGTAAACTAAAATTTATACAAGTCTTTTAATTTTAGAGTTTAGAGATTTAAGTTAGAGTTTAAGGTTTATGAGTTTAGTGTGTATGGTATAAAATTTAAGGCTTATGGTTAGAATTTAGAGTTTAGGTTTAGAGTTTAAGGTTTAGGTTTTAGGTTGCTAGATTTAGAGTTTAGATAGCTTAAATATGAAGGGTTGTGTAATTTTTTTACACAACTTGTGTATCAAAATATAACATATTTTCTAATATGCTAAATCTAAGAGGTTAATATAATAAACACACGCATTAATAAATAGACTGACAAGAAAATTTTATTAATTCGATAACGTTTTGAAATTTGAGATTCATTCGAATCTAAGGATGCTAGTGGGGCGGGTTTCACGAGGATTTGCTCCACTTTGCACCCAGTTGGGCCGGGACGGGTATAAATTTCGCGGGATGTGGAGCGGGAATGAAGAAAAAATTAAATTCGCCCGTGGGTGATGGGGCAGGCGTGAGTATGACCTTGTACCCACCCCATCCTCACCCCACCTGCCCCACATCATCCTCATCCACCTAGTATACATAATAAATATATTTAAAAATAAACATTTTAAAAAATTACTCATCAGTTCACCCAATTTTAACAGACTCTCAAACCCATCTCCTTCAATTTCTCACTTTATCTCTTTTAGATGAAACTCTAAAATTCATCATCATTAGCCCACGTTGTAGCTCGCAAGCTCTTACTTATTTTGTCATATTACAATATTGTTTTGTACTTATTTTATCTTGTTCAATTGAATGTCAGCTGGAGTAATGTTACATTTGTGGTGGGAGTCCAGAGGACATGTATTTTATACTTTTTCATTAAATTGATTTATATTTATTTAACTAATACTTGTAAATATATTATATGAAGTGGGTCGTGGGTGTATATAGCGGAGATTAAGTGGGTCTCAAGACCCACATGGATGGTGGAGCATGAATGATTTTAGTCTTATGAGTCATAGGGCATGGATGAATTTGTACCTGTAACGGGCTGTAGGGCGGGGATAAGTATGAAAATTCTTAACGAGACTGGGTGTGAGGAAAGCACCCTTCGCAACTTCCCCGTCTAGTTAACATCTCTATTCAAATCCAAATATCGTACAATCAACCCCACTTTTTTCTGGATACATAATTAACCTTAAAAAATTTGTTCTTACGTTAAATTTTAATTATTTATAGATGAAACGTGAAAACCTAAAAGGAACAAAATGAAAAAAAAATGATACCATATTAAAAATTGTAACAATATAACCAACGAGGTTGGTCCAAGTGATAAATAGTTCAATATCGCTTAAGTAGATTTCAAGTTTGAGGCCTTGTGTGTGCATAAAATCCTCGCCGAAAGATTCACCTACAAAAGCTAGGTGTGTGACTGGGTCGGTCCGTATTAATCAAGCCCGGGAGAATCGAGAAGGCAACAAAAATCTGTAAGAATATTTAATTGAATACTACAATTACAAATGTAATCAATACATTTATATACTTAGAATTAGAATCAATCACTAATATATAAAACAAAATTATACATTATTAATACATTCATATAAATAAAATTGGAATTAATTATGGCGATTCACAAAATTGATAACAAAATAAAATTTGAATTAAAAAATTATATGCAATATTCATGCGTAATGAAATTTTAGACGATTGGTACGAATGAAAAGAATAAAAAGATGGAAAAAGAAAGTTGTAATGTAGGTTAATCATTTGATTACTTTTTTTATCTTTCTTCTTTTTATCCTTAAGCCAAGCAAGACCTTAAGTGATAAGTTTAAATAAAAAGGAAGGGAGATTAGTATTAAGATAATTATTTGTGCATTGTCGATGAAAATATATATTCTTTCACAAGCAAGAGTAAGCTTATGACAAATATTATTGCGATAAACTTTAAGATTAAAAAAAAAGTAAATAAATGAGATACTTGTCACTATTCCATCGCTTGTGAACAAATATTTTCGCTGTCAATGTGTCTGCAAATACTCTTTAGCAATATTATATTACGAGAAATAATTTGACGCATAACTCGTGAAAAGAATAATCTCAATGACGATTTTAAGATAATAAGTGTTTAAAAATCTCAAAATAAATTAATACAACATGTATCATTTTAAGGTCTCTTGCAAAAGTGTTTTCTTTGTTCCATTGATGGTGTATTAAATAATAATTTTTATAATATTTTATATTTTAACATTCTTAATATAATTTCGTGATAGTATATGTTCTTTATTTAACTTAGTTACACATAATTTACACACAATATTTCTCCAAGGCAACATGTCACGCTTTGCAATTTGACCACTACATCCACAATTTTCATCATCCTTATTCCTCATCCACCATTATCACATTCCTCTACCCTAATCCTCTGGCTCAAAATTCTTTCTTCCAAGTCCAACTCATCTTCAGCTTTATCCAAGCTCACTCACCATTTCTCAAGGTTTTGAATAGCGGCCCATAACCACAATAACAACCGCTATATAACGGTATAGGTATTGTCTGAAACCGTGATACCTATAATTATTATGTCTACAATAACATATATGATTAAAAAATTTACAACTGCAATATTTACAGTGGTATTAATAACATTCATTATATTCGCAATCGCAATAAACGTAACCTAACAAAAATCGTGATCGCTGTCGCAATTTAAATTGCTGCCATTTCTTCATTGTTGGTGGTTCCATAAGTGCTCTCGTCACTCCACCGTTGAGCTCCGCGTCTTCCCATACTATAAATGATTGGGCGCCGGCGGGGCAACACTTTTCTTACCTGCTTTTCACCAAGTCCTACCCATCAAGTTTTTCCTAATTTAGAATGGCTTTTCAGACACGAAATACCCAAAAGTGGGCCAAAGTCTCCCGAAACCTGTTTGAATTTAAAGTCGAGGTTTTATCAGGTGGAGCTTAACGAATGTGGACTCCGTGACAGATTGGCACATGCTCACCGACGATTTCTACATGTGTTGATCAATTACTAGATATTCCGATGTCTGATGCTATTGCTGCTGAGTTTGTGTGGCAGGTATTTAAATTGCGATTGCAGTCACATTTTCTATCAAGCTACGTTTTTTTATAGTTTCTGACTAATATATATTATTGCGGTTATTACAGGTATTATGATAATAAATTCTGTTAATAATAAATATTATTACAGACATAACGGTTATGAATATCGTAATTTCAAATGATGACTAAATTATTAAATAACCGTTGTTATTACGGTTACTAACCACTATTTAAACCCAATTGATAGTAACATAAAACGGTTAGTGAAGCCTTGGGATGGAGAAAAGATCAATGAAGAATGTTCTGCTGATGATCTCGAACCTACACTCAGAAATTAAAAAATCAGGTAACTCATGAAGCATTTTACGTAGAAGTGAACGAGCATCAATCAACACATGGGCTCAGATTTTAGCGGTCTAATGCGAACCTACAAATTAAGCTTTTAATAACAAATATTGAACAAAATGAATTTTAAAAGCAAGCTTATAAAAATAATTATTAGAAATAGATCTCTAATATCATGTATTGAAAAAATTAAATTTTAAGAATATGTTTTTAAAAAATATTAGAAAAAAAAGTTAAGCCTCTAATAACAAGTGTTGTGAAAAAAATTGGACCCTTAATAATAATTATTAAAAAAATTAAGAGTAGACCACTAATAACAAATGGTGAAAATTGAGCCCTAATAACAAGTATTGAGAAACTTGAGCCCTTAATAACAAGTATTAGAAATAAATTGGATCTCTAATAATAGATATTGAAAAAAATTAAATTTGAAGAGTGTGTCCATAGTAACAAATTAGAAAAAATAGATCTCTAATAACATGTATTGAAAAATAAATAAGTTTGAAGAGTATGTCTCCAATAAAAATATTGAACAAAAATTAGTCTCCTTATAACAAGTATTAAAAAAATGGGCTCCTAATAACAAATATTAGAAAAATAAATAAATTTTAAGAGTAAGTCATTGATAACAAATGTTGGGAAAAATTGATTCCTAATAATAAGTATTGAAAAATGAATCTCTAATAACAAATAGTGAAAAAATATTGAATTTTAAGAGTATGCCCCTAATAACAAGTATTGAAAAAAATTAAACCCTAATGACAAATATTGAAAAATTTAATTTTTAAGAATAGAGTTTAATTGTAAATATTGAAAAAAAATGTGCCCTAATACCAAATATTAGAAAAAAGAATTTGGTCCTGAGCAGACATCCCTCCGTCGTCCAAGGTGACTAAAAAAACTACGTCAACCTCAACCTCAACCTCAACCTCATGTCTCCTACCATGATCCTAACCCTCTAAAATGTGAAGAGTATCACTTAGAAAAAATAAGGAAATAATCTTAGCCATTTATTACCGTCATCCAACGATTCAAAAAATGTGTAAAAGTAATAGAGTTTTACACAATGTAAGTAGATTCTAACCATATATATATGAGATCCAGTTACATTATGTAAAATTCAATTAGTTTTACACTAGTCTATGACCATAAATTAATATAAAACTAGTTAAGTTTTACATAGTGTAAGTAAGTGGCAGGCCACATAGCCTTGGAATGGTGCAATTGCACCCATTTTTGGGGGAAAAGATTTTTTAGGATTGAATTTCTTTTAAAAAATTAATTTAGCTTTGTAGATGAGGAAAAAATGAAAATCTGCATCTCATTCAAAAAAAAATTATTTTGAACCCATCCTTACATTTTTGGATCTGTTACTGATAAAAATTGATCCTAACTCATATATATATTCTCTGTGAAGAAATTTTTAACAACAACGATAAAAAATGTCACTTGATGTTTTGTATGACTGGTTTTTTGATTGAAAAACAGCTTTGAATGTCTAATATATTCGAGAAATTATATCATGGGTTATTATCGTCACATTATTCATGAGACCAACCAATCAAATGCATCAATTTCATTAATTTTTCCATCTCATCTTTTTAACAAGTGAATATTCACTAATATTTATTGTAAATTAAATTTAAAAAACAGTTTTTATCAAGTGAAGATTCACTTGGTGAAAAGATGAGATAAAAAATTAATAAAATGAATACATTTGAGTAGTTGGTCTCATAAATGACGTGGCAGGAATAACCTATGATATAATTTCTTGATATATTCGTAGTTGCTTCTGGTGTTCTTACAATTCTCTAGCAGTGTTTTGTTACGTACTTATCACTCTTTTTCTTCTATAATTTCCATCATCATTCAATCTGGAAAATCTTCTCCTTTCATTAAATCATGTACTTAATCAACGCATTATTAATTTTAGGTTTTTAATTTTAAGGATTAAATTGGTGGTAAAACTTTTAGGCATTAAATTGGTAGAAAATGGAAATTTTGGGGATGATTTTTATGATTAAGACCAAATTAAAATAAAGTGTAAAATTTGAGAGCTAAATATATTATTATACTAAATTTGATTAACTAACACGTCATCTGCATTTAGATTTTTAAGACAGCGGATTAAGCTGTTACTTTTTTAAGTTGAGTGACCATTTTGTAACAGTTGAGGGACTCGCCAAAAAATTGCCCTATAGTTGAGGGACTATTTACGTAGTTTACCATATATGTTTTTATAGATTATTAATCTTAGGGATGGACACGGGTCGGGTCGGGTCAAGTTTTTGGCCGACCCGAACCTGACCCGATAATAATTACCCTTAACCCAACCCGACCCTATATATATAATCAATTTTAGAGACTTAATTATAAAAAATCAATTAATTTTATGAACCTAATTGTAAAAAGATCAATTTGAAGTACCTAATTATAAAAAATATATATGCAAAATATTCCTAAAAAATATAAGAGAAAATTATTATTAGTTTAGGTCGAATTTTTTCACCTTAAACCCGAATTTGACTTTACCCTTGATAAAACCCCACAGACTCATTCAAATTCGACTTTTTCACACACAAAAAAATAAAAAAGTGACATGGTCGGGTCGAAACTCGTCGAGTCCGAGTAAAATAAATATCCCTAATTATTATTATTGTTATTATTAAATTTGATAACTTTAATTATTGTTTTAAGATGAAAAGACTCTCCTCTCTCTTTGAGTGGTTAGAGAGATAGAGAGAGACTGAAAACGATAAAATCCGCATCAAATATTTTTATATTATATATATGGATGAGAATGAGATTCCTAAGCTTATAAAATGGTGAGAGAAAAATTGGGGGTAATCGAAGCTGAGTAATGTGAATTAGGGTTTTTTTCTTTGAAAATTTTGTCACAGATCAGGTTTCGCGGAAGTTTCCCTGAGCGAAAGAATTGGGCCGGATTTTGATTCACTCAAGGTGACGACTGATGACTTCTCTTTTTTTTTAATTTTTATTTAAATCTTCATTTGTTGCATGTTTCGATTTGCTGAGATTTAGCTTCAACTGTTGAATTCATTTCATTTTCTTGTTTTTATTTTTCATTAAAATGTAGTTTCCATTTTTGTAGTTGAAATCTTCAGGGCCCTGCGTGTTTCTAATATGTTTTGTTTCCTAGAATCAATTATTGAAATTGCTAGTTGGATTATTGAATATCTCGAGTTTATAATTGAGAGTGTGGATGATAAGGAGGACAAATGAAAAGAAACAGTAGTAACTACTACACACCAATCTTTTTTTCTTCAGGAAATTACAGGATTTTAGCTGATGATTATCATGATTAACACAATTATAACATCCATTGGCCATGATATGCCTATTATTAGAACTTAAGGCTCCATCTTGAAAGTCACCAGTTCCATTTCTAGGATGGGATGCCTCCCATTATTGTTACATTGTGTGTAAAAAAAGAAAAACCTAAAAATCTTTAAGTGGTATTCAATTTTACCATGTATTCGTTTTGACCCTTCGAATAAAGAAAGTTATCTTTCACGTTATAAGTGTCTAAATCTAATAAAGATAAAATGTTCATTTCTATTAAATTTGTGTTCATAGCCTAGGTCAGTTCATTCTAGGATTGAATCTCTGTCTACATTTGGAAGCAGGAATTGGATGGTAACCACTGTGTTTAGATGGAAAAGTGTTGATTTTTTCACACTATGAAGGTGGTTTTGTTGAAGTTGTTTTACCTCCTGCCTGCTTTTGAAAAATAAATGAATGCGTTAATGATCTGAAGATTTGGTTTGAGTCAGCCTTAGGCGATATTGCTTGTATTGTCGATACTGCTGTCATGCAGAATTTGTTGTAACATATACTCATTTTTTATTTTTCTGTGTCGTACTCATCAATGAGAGTCCAAGCGCAGGCTTAATCCTTGCATGCCTCTGTAGTTTGTTAATTTCACGTTTGGAAGATGATACCTGAAATGATGCATTGTTAATTTATCGAATCATATAGTTTGTCAAGGCATGCTCCCAGGTGTTCCAATGCCTTTGCCCATTGGATCCTATCGGGTGAGGTGCATGCCTAATGTGCCTAGTCAGACAGCATGCATAACCCCCCTCTGCTGCTTAATTGAAGTTCTCTTTAATTTCTTTTATTTTCAGCTTCTTTCATTAGATTTACCTTTACTAGTAAGAGAGGGTATATTATCAAACTCTACCTTGCAATATTTGAGCATTTGGCAGCAGACATGAACCATAGGAACTATCCAAATTGACCAACTAAAAAGTTGCATGTTTTATAAATAAATTAGACCACTTTTTTCTTCACAAACGCACATATGCATGTTGGGCCTTCATTCAGGTGAACACACTTTTTGAACCTTAATTTAAAGGATCTAGCACCCATTCTCCCTTTGTCAACAATGGAACAATATGTCCTGGGAATATAATCTTGTTTGCATTAATTTGACAAGTGCCAAGGAAAGTTTAGCTTTTTAGCCTTGTGAGGGAATACCTTAATCAAACATGAAAAGAATAGACAGAAAATTTCCCTTTTGTTACAGTAAAAAGACTGTTAGCAAAGAGAAATTTTGATACAATATTCTTATAATAGATTATATTTTGTGCTTATTGTCACTTTTCTAATCTTATTGTTCTATTTCTAGGGAATAGTTCTGTGTACTGCACGTTCTCTCAGATGGTGTTCAGAGATTCACTTAAGAAGCCCGATATGAAAGTGGAAGGGGTGGAACATGAATCACCAATAACGGCTGGTTTGCAAGGCCGTGTCTCATTGCAGCCTCCACTGCCTCTCAATCAGAATATGAGAATTTCTGAACATCATTGGCATTTATTGGCTTATATTATCTTGGCTAATAAAACTAAAAAAAGTGCTGGTCAAGGTTTGTTGGATAAGGAAGTGCGCGCTCTAACTTTTGGTTATGTAGGACTAAATGGAAAGAAACCTAAAATTGTGGCTAGATCTGGACACAATCATGATGGACAATCATCGGATAACAGTCTCCTACCTGGTCTTAACAATGACATCGCATTGGACATACTGGCATGGAGCAGGAGATCCAACTACCCTAATCTGGCATGTTTAAACAGAAAATTTAGGTCACTCATAGGCAGTGGTTATTTATATAAACTGAGACGTCAGCTTGGCATAATTGAACACTGGGTTTATTTAGCCTGTAATATGATGCCTTGGGAAGCTTTTGATCCTAGGAAACAGAAATGGATGAGATTACCCAGGATTCCTTGCGATGATTGCTTTACTTGTGCTGACAAGGAATCTCTTGCAGTGGGGACTGAATTACTTGTGTTTGGCCGTGAGTTGTCAGGATTTGCTATTTGGATGTATAGTTTGATTACCCATGATTGGTCTAGATGCCCGTTAATGAATTTGCCTCGTTGTCTGTTTGGTTCTAGCAGCCTTGGGGAGATTGCCATTGTAGCTGGGGGAAGTGATAAGAACGGCAATGTTCTACAATCTGCTGAGCTCTACAATTGTGAACTAGGTACTTGGCAAACATTGCTTGATATGAACTTTCCACGTAAACTATGTTCGGGATTCTTTATGGATGGGAAGTTTTATGTCATTGGGGGAATGTCTAGTCATACAGATTCTTTGACTTGCGGTGAAGAGTACAATATTGAGACAGGAATATGGAGGAGGATAGAAAATATGTACCCTGGTCGCAATGCAGGTACATTTCATCCTGCCATGCACTCGCCTCCTTTAGTTGCTGTTGTAAATAATCAGCTTTATTCTGCTGATCAAGCAACTAATGAAGTCAAGAAATATGACAAGGTTAATAACTCATGGACTGTTGTGAAGAGGCTACCTGTGAGGGCAGACTCTTCCAATGGTTGGGGGCTGGCATTTAAAGCATGCGGAAACAGTTTACTAGTAATAGGAGCTGGAGGACATGGAGGGCATGATGATGGAGTGATTGTTCTGCATTCTTGGGATCCGGAGGAGGGGAACAGGGATGGACCAGAGTGGAATGTACTTGCCGTCAAGGCGCAAGCAGGTGCTTTTGTGTACAATTGTGCAGTAATGGGGTGTTAATGATTTGCCACATCCTTGGTGCAAACATTGACAACCGGAAGACCAGCAAACCTTTATCAGATGTTTTTTTTCTTCTTCTTTTCTCAGTATCATTAATTTGTTATTGTTTTCTTTTCCCCATTTATGGTTCTTCAGAAGAATAATTGACCTCAATCGATTTCTGAAAGTTATCAACTAATTGTGTTGATCCTGTTATTGAAAGCGCGAACCTCTTACCATTTCTCTTCTACTTTGGCATTGAATTCATTTCTTGGAATGTTTAGCAGGCAAGTCGTCAACCTGGATTCAAATAACCTGAAGGTAGGTACTTTTTGAATACGTTGTTTTGCTCGTTTTCTTCGGAATATTGCATTGTCATATTTTTTGCATCTAATCCTGAAAGCTTGTGGTTTGAGTTGAAGAAGGGTAGGGGTTTTAATTATTTGATATGGGGGAAATTATTAGGAGAGGGTTCTCTGTCAAAAGTGTAAAGCCTTGTTTGATAGAGATGGTGGATTTCTTTTAATCTACTACTAATAGTAATTACATTTTGTAAATCATTCTTTTGTTCTTTCTTTTATGTATTCTACGAGATGGCATGCAAGGGTGATTTGTGTGTATATGAATGAGAATATTTCATTGATTTGCAATTCTTACAAAAGAAAAGGAATTAACATGATTCCAGTACATTGGAAAATAAGTCTTTAAAAGAAAATGCAAATACAAGCTACTAGACAAACATATTTGTTCATTCAGGTAAACTTGTACAAGTCAAGCAACCGGATCACTGTCAATTCGAGATGACCGAGTTATTATCAACTTAAGATAACTGAGTAAGCATAGATAGACTCAATAAACACGAGTCTTCCCCGACTTGACCACAAGGGAGGACCAAACCTAGGAGAACATGACTTCCCCCGGTTGGAAAATGAAAAGTGGCCGACAAAGGAGAAACAAAAGGTGGGGACGTGTAGGGCATTGATGGCAGTTATAAGGAGGCAGTGAACATTAGTGGTAGGAGTGGATAAAACTCGACTTGAAAAATTGAATTTATAGACTCGGAAAAACTCGACTCAACTTAATTTTGTGAATTATTTTCACAAACGCCTTAATTTTAGAGTTTAGATATTTAATTTACGAGTTTAGAACTTAAGAGTTATGGTTAAATTTAAGGTTTAGATGTTAGGATTTAGGTTTTATGTTAATATGGATAAAGGTTTAATTTTTAACTTATAAACCTTAATTTCTAAATTCTAACCACAACTTTGTACGCATCAAAATTTTCCCCAGGCTAAATATTCAGCCCGAGTCCAGCCCAGTAAATTTAATAAAAATCCAGAAAATCCAAGAAAAATAAAAATATATAAAAACAATAATACTACATAAAAAACAAAAAATACGAAAAATACGAAAAATAATAAAAATTCAAAAAAATTAATCTAACTGTCAACTTTGGTCCGCACCATGTAAGAGTCCAAGATCGAAAAGATTCATTTGCTTGCTGAGTAATCCTGTTTCTTGCGCCTTACACACAAATCTTAGCTTATCCCAACGATTTCCCTATAAATCCGGTGGTGAAAAAACTCGAAAAACCGTAGTCTTGGCTATAAATACCAGCCCCAAAAACCTCAAAAAAGGAAAAGCATTAACGAAAAAATCAGAGCAACAAAGCAAAAACGGTGAGATTTAGCAAGTAGGTCAGAAAAGTTAAAGAAGTTGAGAAGTTACTATACACGTTTCTGCGAACGGAGCTGCATTTGCGAGATCGAACCGGTGAAAGAGCCCACATCACCGTCAAGTTCAACATATCCAAAGCATATTCCGATCCAACGGCAGATTCAAGAATTTGAGTAAGATAACCCTTTTTTATACTAATTTTGGACGTTGTAAGATGCTATAACCTTCCCCACACATAACATTCCCCACACGTAACTGACTCCCGAGCTCAACCATAACTTCTGTTTAAACGCAGACTAGTTCCACAAATTTTCAGTTGTACCAAACCCAAAACGACCGATGGCAACTTTAATCTATGATAAGCCTATGAAGGCCCAATCAATTTTGGCCCGAACAAAAACATCAGCAAACCCTAAATCTAAACTCATAAATTAAATTCCTAAACCTTAAAACTAAAATACTTGTAAAAACATTTTTTTCTCCGCTAGTGTATAAAATAATTACCCTTATTTTATACATACATACACAATCCAATTTAATATCTTTGGTCGTCATTTTTATTTCATTATAAATGCAGTATAAATCCAAACGCATCCTACAATTGATTTTGATTTAATATCTACTATACCTAATATTACCACAAAAACAAATCCCATTATTTTTAATCTCACCAGAATTAATCTTACCACCAATCCGAATATACCCAAAAAAGAAATTAAACAGATATTTTATCCTGCGCATCAGTTGCCTTTTTCTATGATTGTGACATGTAAATTATATTTAATACACTAATTTTACCTAAACAAATCTTAAATTTCCAATACTTAACTACCAGTTATTTCTAAATCAAGGAAAAATTTAATTCTAAAACAGGAATATTATATAGATACTCATAATTATTGGCATCTGGCAGCATTTAATAAGATTGTATTGAAAACAGTATAGCTGAGTTAAGGAATTGGAATTTAATAATGAATCAACAAATGAATTTATCAACTGATGAAATACACAAATAGCCATCTCTCTTGCATCATAAACAAAATTATACGTTGGAGTTGGGGTTGAGGTTGAACACAAATCCAGTCTTATGGGGTACCCAAAGTATGTTTTACACAAGTAACCTGCAACCTGCAAACTAGTGGCAATGGTTCATCTTCCAAGAATGAAAGGGGAAACAAAACCAAAAGAAAGGCAACAAGCATTTAAAATCCTGCAATGGCAAATGTGATTGGTTGGTGAATGAGCAAAACCACCTCATCAAGATTTCTTCATCGTTTAACGACATGAATAATTTTGCCTTCAGTTTAACAAACTTTTATATATATAGGAAATGCGGTTATGTGATATGTGACAGATTTTTAACTTACTTAATGGAGGTGAAAAAACTCTAAAAAACGTATGTTTACATCCATGTAAACCTAAACTTTTCTTATTCCCTTAAGTACCTATGTCTACCACTTATGTTAGACACATGTTTGGACATGAGTATGAAGAGTGATTCTTTTAAGTCTATGAAAGAACACGGAACAAATTGCATCTAAAAGCATGAATGGTATGCTGAAACCAACTATCACTACAGTAAACCCTTTCTTTTAAGAAAACCTTAACACTGACCAGTACATATTGCTGCCTCAATAGCAGCTGCGATTTTACTGCAACCCCTTGGGAATTTTGTAGCTATCAGATACCTAAATGTAAGTTAATGGTTGGTCTCCCAAATAAGATTTAAGACATTTGTGGTGTTTTCTTTAACTTTTGAAGGAGAGATATGCTGCTTTTAGGAACCCTAGCTGTCTAACCGATATTATTGTCAGTTAGTATAGATCTATAGGTCTACATCTTTGGTGAGTTCAAGTCAGCAGCTTTGAGAGCTAAAAAGAAACAATTCTACGTAATTTCCAAGCCAATCTTAATGATTACAGATTGTAATGTTTTTAACATATATGATTCATGAGATCTTAAGGGCAGCTACCCTTTAAGATGAGCCAGACAGTTGTTTGAGACGCCAGTTTAATCATAAAAATGGAAGGGGCAGAATTACTGGGGCTTTTTAATGATGTACAATGATGACAAACTCAATCCCTCACATATGAATATCAATTCAATTTAAGAAATGGGAGAGCGAATATGAATAACATAAAAGGACCGAAGAGGCATCATATGGAATAAATAAATAGTTTTGGATTCATCCAAATTGGTACCTGTTTTGGGGCTTGAAACTGAAATTGAAATTTTATAATGAAGCTTCCTTGTGGAAAATCTAAAACAAGAAAAACAATCTGGTAAGATGCATTCAGTATGAAACATGCTGGCAAGAAGTACCATTTCTCTTTTCCTCACTAAAATATGTTGCTTTGGCACCAATATAACTCTATATTGTTGCACTATAGAAAAAAAAAATAGGAGTTAAAATGATGGAAATGAAGTGATTTGTTGATAGCTATTGTTTACTTACATCAATCAATAGGGTGTTTGTCAGCCTGGCGAGACGTATAATGTGCAGAAAGCAAAAGCAGAGAAAAGAAAGCACTGGCTACAAAAATTGCATCGAACCATCGGTGGTAAAAATCAAACTGAATATCTCCACCCAAGACATCTGTTATAATCAACCTGCCAAGGGATACATAAAACTAATATGGCTCCAGGTTTTCAATGGAAAGGGATCTATGTACGACATGCAGAATATCGTTACAAACTGAAGGGGAACATTTTTTTCCTTAATCGATCAAGCCATACCTGTACTCGGTCCTCAAACTTTTTCTTATCAAAAGAATTGAAGAGAGGAAGTACATTCCCATAATTTCTGAAAGGAAAAGGACAACATTGCTTGAAGATCCACTACCAACTCTGGAAACTGCAAAGAAGAACTGCAAGCAACAAAACATTGTAAGTTAACCTGCAGAATACCACAGAAAATACGAGACACACATTGCTTCTAAAACAAAGACGATTTCATTTAACCGCTATGAAAGTAGTGCACGAGGGTCTTCCCAACAATGAAATGATATAAAAAGAAGGAAATATTTGCTAAATCAACAATGAATTGGCAATGAGAGAATTTTGGATTTTTGATAAAATCAAGTAGACAACGCATATGGTAACTAAAGCTACTGAACTATAAGAAACACAGCTAAAATTACAGCTCACCAAAACCAACAATATTACCTTCATTAGATTTGTCAAGAAACCCCGAACTGATATGGTGATCAAGATTCCAATAAACAGCAGGGAAATATACTGCAAATAGCAAACACGAAAAAAGTAAGATGCAAACCATTAACCCCGGAAAAGATAGTGCACAGTTCAATAACTGAGAGCAACAAAATAGTTATTTTTTCCCAAATGACCATATGCTAGAATTATCAGTGCCATTTGTAAAATACCTAAGCAGATCATAGGAAACAAACTATACAAGTCTATAAAAATTTATACCTAAGAATATCAACTTAGGAATTGAATTATACAAGTCAATATGCAATTATACAGAACCAAAAGCAACTCAGGGTTCTAAATTTATTGATCTCTGACTGAATAATACGCATCTAAAGTCAGATTCGCAGGCAACTCCCCCCATAGCATGCTGCCATCTAGGTTCTAAAATCACAAAAAAGAAGAAGTTATGTCTCTTCAATTATAAGTTAGAACTATGGAGAGGGCAATGAAGCACGGCACCGACACGTAATACTGGTACGACACATGGACAAGACATGTCAATTTTTAAAAAAATGAGAAAACGGGTACGGCAGGACACGGCAATAGATAATATTTTTATATATGTTTTACGTTCAAATATCTAATATAAATTAAAATATCGATACTTTTAAATCATTTAACTTGTAAGTAATTATAATCCAAATAACTTAAATATTTAAACTGGGGTAATATTTTAATTGATTAAAACCCAATTATCATTTACATTTATCTGGGACTTAAAATTTATTTTAAAGCCCAATTAATATTACTCCTAAATGAATAAAATAGCAAAATTTGAATTGGAGTGACACTCACTTAGTCTGAGCCAGCTGGTTTGTTTCTTTTTCCATACATGTTAGCAGTGTAGCATGCTTAAAGGAAAAGAAATATTTTGTTTTTTTTTTCTTGGGTTTCTCTCTTTCTCAGAACCTTCATCATTCCTTTTCATCTCTTTTACTTCTTCCATTTTTCTGACCCCAGCCAGAGCCAGTCACAATCAGATGCCACTAGAAAAGCAATGTCGGTTTTTTTTGGCCGTATCATGACGACGTTTCATTTCCTTTTTTTCTTTTAGCTTGGCCAGCGAAGTCCCATACATTTCCGGGCATGTCCATGTCGGACACCATTTTGACACCGGCATGAGGGGATTCCCCCCTCGCCGTGCTTTCATAGGAAGAGGGATTTTGAAACCTTTAGATGTAGTTAGAAGACTACAGATTTTACATGAAAATTTCTACATATTCTCAGTGAGATGCATATCAGCCGACAACCTTTTTCCTTTATTGAGGCTAGGAACTCACTATATTAAGAGATAATCAATGAACTTTAATCTAATGTAGGCAAGACTAGCCCTGGATATTATTGGAAAACCCATCCATTTACCTTATCTAAATGGACGTAACTTTAGCTACTAATGTCACTACCTATTGAATAAAATGACAAAACTAAAAAGGGTTCTATCCACCAAACCTCATTACCAAAGGCACAACCATCAATTCACCAAGTTGGCACGCAAATTTGACATGACATGCTTTTACATAAAACCCTCAAATATCAAGTGAGTTCAGTTTTCCAGCCCGAGCATTGAACTAGTGAAGCATCACAATTGACAAACTTGAAATGCAATGCCGCTAATCTTGAAGAAAGGGATACAATGCAAAAAAAAAAAGAATACCAACATTAACTAGGAATAAGTGCCCCAACTGACCTATTAGAGTGCAATGCATGTTACACGCTAAAAACAATACAATATCAAGTATAGGGCAAAAACACGAGATGGATATATATCTAAACAAACTTTTAAGTAAAAAGACGATGCTACATGCTAAAACTTTGGGTACTTTAACATAGATGCGGACTTCAATCTATTAGAGTGCAATGCATAAGCCATATTCACAACTGACCTGGGATAGCAATGCAGCATCTATTCCAATATCAAAGAACTGCAACAATATGGTAATTGACATTGTAACAGGGTCAACTGAACCCGCCTGCCAAAGGACCAGATTTTATGATACATTACAATGATCTAGAAGGGGAAGGAGGGGAGAGAGAGAGAGAGAGAGAAGAGATAATTATAGCAGAGATCACTGAAAGATGCAAACCTCCTTGAAAACAACACTTTGTAAAGACTGCACCCAGAAAAAAAAGGATAGAAAAAAGAAAGATCAATCAGACAACTTTTTCATGCATTAAATCTTAAGTCCGAAGAAAAATATTAGCAAAAGGAAATTGCTAAACCAATTTCAGAATCAGAATCTAAACTCTTAATGACTTAACAAGCCTCAGAACAACATCGCATATAAAATATCAATTAGAAAAAAAAACAAAAACTGTAGGTCCAATTTGTTTCTACAGAGTTGTTTCATCAGTCTCAAGAACACAACCATGAAGTAAGTCCATAACTCCATATTGATATTCTCCATGCTTAGAACTTTAGACACATCTTGTAATTACCAACTTAACATCACCATTTTATTATTTCCATTTGTTAAAGCAGTTGCATAACTTATAAAATTTTGATACCGTGCTATAACTTCCATAATAGGATTCAAGTTAAAAACAATATGAATCTTTCTAAGGGAACTTGCAATATGATTGAACATGGCCTAATATTGAGGAAAAGTAAAGTTTCAGTATAATGAAAAATCTAAGGCTTCCTAAAGTAGCAACAAAAGGAAATCCTATAGCAAAAGGGGCTCCTAATTGAAAATCAGAATACAATTAAATAGAACTGCATAAAACATAAACTCCTAAAACGTGAGCTATTCATTAAGTCAACAAGATGATGAACGTTTAGAACATTACAAGAATTATAGCTAAGTTTGTAAGGGATATCGGTTTGTCCAATCTAAATGATTGTTATCTTCATCATGTTTCTTTATAAGTGACATCTCATTTTTAGGCCACTATATTTTACTATTTACTTGATACGAAATATGTAGTGAAGGAAGGTAAAAGTTTCGTACTCATATACCTTAATCATTTTGTACACGCAATAAATTGAACCTGCATATCCAAGCATATTCTGCATATGGCCCCTCCATGTTCGAGAATAAGCAGCAGCCTCCTGCAAAATATAAACCAGAAAACTAGTCATTGCTTTTCAAGAGAGAAATCGAAATCGAAATCAAAAAGGGAAACTCCAGCATAAATAACTACAGCAATCGGAGACCAACATGCAGTAAATTTTACATCTTGAACAAAATATTAAAGGGTAGCTAGGATCGTGACAACCATGTATAACAAGATACTAACATGGACTAAAATTCAAACAAATAAATACAGGTACTTTGGCCTTAAAAACTATAAGAAATATCAAAGGAAAATATTTTTTACCATCTGTTAATATCAATATATTCTTATATTTCCCAGGCATTTTGGGTTTTAATCAATGCATAGTAAATCTTATACATGAGAAAAGTGCACTACAGCAATTTTCAAGAAAATCAATAGAAAATTTGACAATGTAATATCTCATGTCAATTTGATTTCACTTCTGTTATCCCTAGGACATAATCCACCATCTAAAAAATCAACTTCCAAAGTTTTCAAGAAAGAGATTTTTCTAGCTCTGATCATTTGTTTACACACTGAAAGATTCAGATGACCTTAAGAGACATGACACAATCATATTCAATGTTAAACCTTAGCTTGGCGAAGCTCAAAGATTTCCAGGAAGAGCTGCTTTGAAAGCTCTTCCAAAGCTTGAACCTCGGCGTCCAAGATTTTAATATCTGCAAAGAAAGAAGATTGACCCCTTCATAGATTAGAAAATGTTGAATCACTAGTATTATTTACATTTCAAATGCTGAATTCAAATGCCACTGTAAAGAAGTGAAACGGAACAACTTCCTTGGAATTCCAAAGGTACATCAACACAAAATTGGGAAGTCGCTGCTTCTTTCTTTAGCTAATCCATCTTATCCTTTTAGTATGCTTATGGGAAAGATTGATCACTAAGAAACCAGTGCAAAAAAGGCATTATGCCTTTACTCACAAACTTGAATTCAATGAATGAACCACGTCTTTAAGCAGAAGTTAGTTTGCAGCATAAAAAAGGTTTAATTTCACTAAAATTAATAGTAAGACAACTGCATCTCTCTTCTGCAGTTCATTCCTACGTAAGCTGCAATCACACAGTTGATGTGTGATAGCTATAGAGAAATACATATACATGAAGAGCCATAACAAATGAACATCACATATCTATACACACACACAAATACAAATATATCCAACTTTTAAACTTTTAAAGTGAAGAAAGTAAAATCAAATTGGAAAAGAAGTACAATTTATGAATGGATATGCCTTCACTTATTTTCTGATCAAAGTATCAACACATAAAACCATACCAACCCATTAAAGCGTGACGTTTCTAATTTGAGAATATTAGGTGATATTTGAGGTTCCTAAAAAGTATGATTATCCAAGGAGAAATTCTATTAAATTTATTGAGGCAACCTGGAAATATTGAAGGAAAAACATCAAACAAAAGCTTTCTAAGTTGAAGGTTTTATGTAGAACATACGACATTACAAGTTCATAGATATAGGAGATTTTACATTATATTCTAAAGAAGGGAAAAGGAATGAAGACCTTGTTCCTTTTGATCATCTTGCACTGAGCGAACGACTGTGCCCACAATCCTTTTGAAGAAGGATCTGCCCTTTAAGTTATGAAACAAGCATCTTTAATTAGCTAAAAAGAATAGTAATTAATCACTTCCAATCACAAGACTTGAGAAGCACTTAGGTTTTAGGTTCAAAATATAGATAAATGAAAAAAAATAAAAGTGGCAAGAAATAAACAAACATACCAGTCAAGAACAAAACATAGGAAATTCAAATTTGACAGAATTTAAAACCAATAAAAAATGAACTTAAAGCAAAATACTAGAAATGCCTTTTATGTTTATATCTATTTCAGGGGCAAATTATGCTTCACTCATAACCTCAAATATTTTCTATTGGGAACATGAAAGACCCTAACCAATAAATTGCATCAATTCCAAAGTACTGATACAGAAGGAGCAAGATGAGCAAACCTCTTCAGATCCTTGAACTCGTTCCATCTCCATTTGACAAAGAATGATTTTCTTTTTCTTTGCAACACAAGTCTCAATTGACTGCATTAGTTGTCTCTCCAATGCCTTAATCTCTGATTCCTCAATCTCTCTGCCACAGTTACAGGCACGATTATGTAAGAGATCAAAATCATGTAGATGCATAGAAACAAACATGATACTGGGTAAGTAAATGTCAGATAACGGAAGCTTTAACCTGTGTATCATTGTTAACAAAGTATCAGCTTTACTGAACATTATAAGCCACACATGAATCCTCTACTCCCAATATGCTGACACCAAAACTACAAATTCCAAGCTTTACAGAGAAGAAATCAAAAGTTTGCTTCTATAGACTGATCATGTTACTTTTTACAGTTAGTTACATAATAAAGGTGGTCAATTACGGCATTTGCCCATAAAGACATACACAGGGCCAACACCTATCAAGGACAATGCTCGTAAAGACCTGACATCAAAATATAAATTTTATAATTTTTTCAATTTTAGTGAATTTATAAACTGTTATCAGTTATGAGAACGTCTAAAAGTTTAGTTGGCGATTTCCCAGAGGTTTTTCTGTTTATAGGCTCAAATTACATTTTATCAAACTCATTCAGTTTACACTTTAACCTTTAAAGGTAACATTCCAGCATTATGAATCAAAGGCGGTATCCATTTATAATTACAATGACAGCATGCCACACCTATTGTCCAAGTAAAAAAACTGGGATACTAAAGCTGCAAGCTAAGCAACTTGACATAGCTATTGTGATCAGTTACGATCATTTATAATTGGTCTCCAATAACACGGTTGTTCACTTCCGTAACGTATTCTGCTGTTCCAAGAATCTGGGATCTTACAAATAAGTCCTCTTGTTCAAGTTCTGGAAATTACTGGGGAGCTTGCAATGATCTTCTTTTATTCCAGCTTATTATAACATTCTAGAATCTAAACACAAAATGTCAATTTTCCAACTATGTTGATAAAGACCTTTTCACCTTTTTGTTGCTGCACCGTAACAAAAGCAAAATTCTCGGATGTGTTTTCCAACCATTTTCGCCACATTGTACCTGAATTTTTATTTTATTACCTTTGCTGCCGCAATTGAATTCCAAAACTTAAAGTCCATCTCAGCAATGTTCCTAAAATTCTCCACTGACTCAAATTGCATATAAATATTTAATTCTAAGTCGCACTCAAGCATCTGAAAACTTGAAGTCCCAATTTCAGCCAGAGAAATTCAAGAAGACACATCTTAGACTTCCTCTTCTAAGCCATAATCTGGAACAAGTACAACCTGCAACTTCTCACAACTGCACTTATTCTCGAACCATAACATGTTCTGACCTACCACTCCTTGGACACGGAAAAAGCTACCAAGCATTCTTCCCGACCATGGACTCTGGCAGTTCTAATAGTTTTCAACTGAATCAATCAATAAGCACCGAACCCAGGAAATTATCATCCATCCGGCATAAGGCTTATAACAAGAAAACATCAATCCAGTCATTTATAAGTCACTCGTAACTACTCCAATCGTTTTCCTCCTATCCAATCCCTGAGCACTTATCATCAATACCTGAGAAATTATCTACATGACTCCCATCTTCCTGGAATTCTTCCACATTCCAAATAGTTATTGGAGGATCACAAAAATAAAAAATAAAAATAAAAACGGTGTACAAGAAGAATTGAGGTTGCACCAACGACTCATGATCAAGCAAAACACTAAGCAAGCTAGGAAAAGAACGAGGAAAATTATATTATAAACATAACAGACGGGAAATGGTTTTTTAAAATATGAAGCATGCGGGAACAAAATCTGTTTAGTTCTCCTGCATCCAAGAAAGAACCAAAATATCAGACAACCAGTATACTTTCAGTACCTGATGAAAAGTGACAAATAGCTGTATGGCAAATTTACAGCACCAAAACCAGATAGAACAGCCATAACAGTTACTCCAACAACACCAATTCGACTGACCAATTGAGGCATTGTAAAGAAACCTGAAAAAACAAAATCAAAAAGAGCTGAGAAGCTGGAGAGCAATAGCTAGTATGACTGAAACACTTGCAGAAAGATTTATTCATAATGTTAAAATTAAACCATTATCCTTGATACAATGTTGCTAACAACTGCCAGAAAATCAAGGTTTTCGCCTGTAACTATTAGCCAGGCAGAAGCACAATCTTCTAATGAGACAAGAGATGTGAAAAAATAAAGTTTGTACTGACTGATCTTCTTATCCACAACAAATATGCTTACAGTAGTTTTATTTTCCTGTTTTAAAATTTAGACCTCAAAACCAATCATAAATTTCTCTTTGGACGAAACAGGAAAATAAATTCCAACCTTGACATACAGCTAATATTCATGGAAAACTGCGGCCTATTTCATTTTTTTCTAAAATCTAAAAGCCCCCAAATGTGCTCCAGTACAAGCTAATTATATGCATCCTCCAAAATTTAATTCTAAGCCAATTTCAGGTGTACTACTCATATAGTTAAGATCATTTTTTTATATCATTTCATTGAGGTAAGAGGTGAAGAATTGAAACCAAATTCAATCAGAAAGGAGGAAGAGAAATCTGTAAACTAAACATGGTGAGTTTGTGCCTATACATGTGAGACAGATTGAAACTGTGAACTTAATTTTAAAAGGAAAAAAAAAAAACCTTTGTCAGGAGAGGGCATGGGAAAGTGAACACCCATGCGCCAAAAAGCATAGAGAAATGCTAACAAGAAGATGATAGCTCCAAGTCCGGCCCGCTCCTTCCTCACACCTAAGATGAACATACAGAACATTAGGAGGCCTAAAGGATAATACTGAACCCATGAAATTTTGTCATTTGTTTTCTCTTTCACTCACAGTACTATGCCACACATACATTGCAAAAAGTGACAATATTACAAACATGGCAACTACTCGTGTAGAGCCCTCTCAGCCAAGAACTCAACTGTTAAAGATGTATAAAATACATCATAGAAACAGTGTATTCACCATCTTCCAGAAGTAACTGACTAAAAATAATGGTTACATTCAATGATGCAGACAGCTATATGGGGGGAGAAACAGCAAAGTTCCAAAGATGTTATCATCTCAACATTAATCCTCACAAGAGAAATAACAAATTTATTACAACAGAAAATTGGAGTTAAACAATTCAATTAGCATTGAAATATAACAAAAAAACTTACCACTATTGCAAAGCATCAAGTAGCAATGGTAATATGGCAACATGAAAACTAGTAACAAAATCAAACAGAATAGATCCACCTTCCAGTTCATCAATCTTGCCCTACCAACAAAACGGGAAATGTGAATTAAATGAGCATTGTGACATTCAAACAATTAAATCAACATTACAACCACCCTAGAGAGAAATAATAAAATGTAGAACAAACGAAGCACAAACCAAAATAACAATTTCCCAGAGAAAGGGGAAAAACTTAATATTTATAGTAGGACTTCAAATAAATTGTAAATAAAAGTTTACATTTCAATTGGGGGGCTTCTAATAAATTGTAATACAAGTTTACATTTCAAAAGGTATTAATTTACTTGGAACTACCCATTGGACAGAAGACTAAGCTCTGTAATAGCATCAAACCAAACCACCAAATCAGTTCTAAAAGTACATCTTTATTCCTATCACATTCTCTTCCAATAACTAAATATCAACTAAACAGAGGTTACTACATAGTTAAACATAAAGATCCAGATACAGAAAAGCTTAAAGATGTTCTAACATGAACAAGCAAGCAAACAATTAATTAAGCTAACGACTAAAAGGTACGAGAAAAAACGACATGCAAAAAGAAATGAAGAAGATGCAACTAATAACAGCATATGCAAAGTACATTCACCAGTCTCCAGGTTGCCCCCAAAACCAGGAAATTAAGAAAACCAAAGGCCATACAGCTAAAAATACTCAAAATCCCTAAAACATAAATGGAAAGTTAGCTGCTAACAACGCACGAATCACACAATTCGTCTCAATAGTTAAATCCAAAACTCATAAACCCAATTTTCAATAATCGTAGTCATTTCCATTTCCCAAAAATAAATTCCCCTAAAGAAACTATTATCCAACTTCGTTTTCTCTATTTGCAAAACCCATAAAATTTAATTAAACCGAAGACCACTATAAATATATAGAAACTTAGTTAACTCCTCAAAAAAGTGAAATTAGACTAAACTAACAAAAACCCAATATCTGAGACACCAAAAAGAAGATGCAAACAGAGAGAGGGAGAGAAAGGGCGACTCTTACTCTCTGGAAAGAACAGGGATGATCTCAAAAAGAACAAGCTGGAGAAGGTTACATGAGAAAGCGAAAACAACACTGAAGATGATTTGAACCAAGGCTCTTTTTTCCTCGTACTCTTTGTAAAGCCTTCGGTTTAAGAACCACAGACCGGTCCATCCGAGAAGAACAAGCGATCCAATCACCACCGTCCCTTCGTAGATCCCCCATCCCCACCCCATCTTCTCTGCAAATTTCCTCTCTCTTTTCTCGAAATCTTTTGTGGTTTCTTGTTTTCTAGATCTGCTCCCTGCTGTAATTTTTGTTGTTCATCCGGTCAAGTAATTTCCTTAGGACGGGGGACGATCCTCGTGTTGCCTTTCGCTTTACATTTTGCGTATAATATAAATTTCATTTCTCAATTTTATTCTCAATTCTATTTTGATCATTAAAATTTAAAAAATTATAAATTAGTTACTTAATTTTTAAATTATTTTTATTTTAATTCATTTTCATTAAATAATTAATTGTATTATAGCATAAAATATTATACTAAAATGACATTGTTTTAAAAAAATCAAATTTACATAAATACATCGTTTTAACTCTTATAAAACTCTTTTTTCTAATTTTTTTTATTTATTTGTCTAAAGTTTAAGTACTAATCGTCATCACCGTATCAACAACCATTGGCTGTGTCAAATGCAACTAATAATTTTAATTTTTTTATCAAATCTAATTAAACAAAAAACAGTCCAAACTTCATAAATTTAACATTAAAAACTTTAATTTTTATTTTATGATCTCTTATGTCCGTCATTGAATGAAACTCAAATAAATATATATAGCTCTCCACCGTTGCGGTCTTTAAATAGAGAATTCGTTCGTCAAGATTGGATAAAGTTAAAGGTAAGATTTTTTTTCCCTCCTTTTGTTTTCTTCAAGATCTTATTTTCTAGAAATTATAGTCTTGTTGAAAATGTTGTTGCTTACGAGTAGTTTGGTTTCATCTATGAACCTTCAATTCAGCTTTTTGTTCTTCTTCAATTGTTTTGAGATTAGTTTTTATCCTCTTTATTTTGCTCTCTTCTTTTATCAGCGTGTTAAGGGTTGCATTTGGGGGTCTAGAGGGAATTAATCCCTTCTTTAATAATAATAAAAAAAATTAACTTCTAATGGCACCGGTTGTTGACAATGTTATTAGTAGCAATGAACTAAGTTGGTAATGGCCATAATTGACGACAGTCGCTATGGATAGTTGTGATATTTCGATCCGATTCGAAGATTGAAAAGTTATATTGGGGTACTGGCTCGATTCATCATAATTTATAGACATATTTAGCCATAGTTTAAACATATCCATCTTAAATTGTACACATTGTAAAATTATAAACGAAATATGACATAGTTCATAAAACACATAGCTCCATTTTCAAATTAACTACTCGGGTAGTAAAATAGTTACAAACTCAACAATGTAAGGTCTTATAAATACACAATCCATTAAGTATAAACATTGTATTATGATAAATACAACTTGTTGGAATCCTGAACTGTTAGTGCTCCTCAAGCTCACGGTCAAACCTATAACATACAGTCGCTATGGATAGTTGTGACATCCCGATCCGATTCGAGGATTAAAAAGTTATATTGGGATACTGACTCGATTTATCATAATTTATAGACATATTTAGCCATAGTTTAAACATATCCATCTTAAATTGTACACATTGTAAAATTATAAAACGAAATATGACGTAGTTCATAAAACACAGAGCTCCAATTTCAAATCAACTACTCGGGTAGTAAAATAGTTACAAACTTAACAATATAAGGTCTTATGAATACACAATCCATTAAGTATAAATATTGTATTATGATAAATACAACATTTTGGAATCCTGAACTGTTAGTGCTCTTCAAGCTCACAATCAAACCTATAACATACAAACGAAAACAACGATTCTGAACGTTAATCTTACAAAGCGTAGTACATTTACTCTACTGTGTTTCATGAGGCTCATAAACATGTATAATATGGTATAAGTAAAAGACATAAATGTGGCTAACTATCCACTAATTTGTTTCTAACTGTGTTTCATGAGGCTCATAAACATGTATAATATGGTATAAGTAAAAGACATAAATGTGGCTAACTATCCACTAATTTGTTTCTAAGCTAATCATGCTAGAAAATATAATTCCACAGTTCATGGCATCATTTAAGATCATGCTCAACAATGAATCAAACATAACAACACTTATGCACAATATATGGGATCACACAGTACCAAGTATTACCGTGACTGTATTTAGATCACACAACATCAAATATCTATAATCGTACTCGAGATCACGCAACATCAAGTACAACGCAACTATACTTGGAAGCACACAACATTGAGTATCATAAAATTATACTCGAGAATACACAACACCAGATACACCAGATGTTACTTAGGATCATACATCGAGTACACATTAAATTACTATACTGCAGTATTAAAGACATGATATTCAAATCCCACGACTCTCACAACCAATTAAATGCTTACAAGACATACAAGTAACACTTAACAATATCCTACTAGGGTTGCTATACAACATACATCTTCATTAAACAATTATCGAGTTATTACCACATTTATTTACTCTTAGGATCAATATAAGAATAAATCAAAAATAAAATGACTAATTAAAATTTTAATCTTGAGTGCGTACAATATAAGTGATAAAAAGTTGAGTGATAAAATTTACAATAAAAAAGTTGAGGGGTGAAATTTATAATTTACCCAATAAATAAATGCACCACATTTTAGTATTTTACCACATATATATTTTCCCCATCTCCTTCCAGAAAATTGTATAAAACAAAATTCACAAGGCTCATAAACATAGCTGTAATTTTAATGAAATATAACAAATTTATTCATTTTCTAAATAATAGTAATAAAAACCAATTAAGAAAACTTGTTGCTCTTCCAATTCCATAAAAGCTGCAATGTCTTGGATTTTTCAGTTTACCTGTGCTAGGATTTTGTTTTATTTTATTTTATAACCTCAAACCTCGCAATGTTCTAATGCTAATACGCAAAATGATGCTGAAAACCCACAGTTATATAACAATGGTGGCCAGGTAAAGAAAAATCTTCAAGCAGCACAATATTCAGGATTCCTGATTCTCGCATTCTGTATCCTTCAACTATCTGCAGCATGGTTACAAGGCAGATTTTAGAATACTTATGACATACAGGGAACAATTATGCAGTTTGAAACTCACCATGGGGAGAGCGAGAACTGGTTGTGGAGAAGTCTGCCGATGCCATTGGAATGGACATCGATAGCTGGGTTGTAGAAAGTGAGGTCCGGTTGGATCTCTCATCTTCGAGAGCTGACCAAGAGTCTCTGGTTTTAGGCCACTCATCGAAGAAAGGTCGAAGAGATTGACCATCTTGTTTCACAGGTTCCCCCAAGTTGAATTCGCTGAAGAACGACTGTTGGGGGTAGTCATTCTGTAACACGGAAAGGTTGCCACCAGGTTTCGACTGAGGGAACAAGGATACTCTAGATTGCATAACGGGCCATGTATTGTCCAGTTGAGTATCGATGTGCAGACCACGGTTGCTACCTGAAGCGTCCGAGAAGAAACCATGTTCACCAACCTCGGGCTTAATTCCTTGAAGATACCTGTGTTAGAATGAAATGTGTAAAACTTATTAAGAAAACGGTTAACACGCTGCCATTGCGAATATATGTTCGGTTATTCGCATATAATCCAGTTAAATTGTCAGAATCATTTACAATTATCAGATAGAAATGCAACAAAGAGAATTAAAACAAGTAAAATGTCACAAAACTCCGTAGAAATGACAAATAATCTAAAATTTGCGAAGTCTGAATGCATTAGCAGCCAAAAGTTGTCCGGATTTACGGGCTGCATAAAAGAACAGTGCTGAAAAGAAAATCGGAGTTAAAACATAAATTTTGGAATTCAAAGGATAAGAACATCACAGGTCAACACTCACAAGTACATATCTAACATTGAAACATCTTTCATCCCGAGCATTGACAACTATTCAATGACGATCAGATACTATGTAGCTGCAAAGCTAATAGTCATACACTGTATAAGGCTAATTGCAATGGAAAAAGGCACATGCTTTTAAAAGTACAGTTTATAAGAGATCGTACAAAAACGAGGAAAAGGATTCGAGCTAAAGAGTGACCTATCAACGGTGAAGAACTGTGAGATAAAAAAACAATTAAACACGGGAAGGCAAAGAAGACAGCATACGAAATTTACAGGCAAAAGTAACTCGTAACTGAAGATTTACCGAAAAGACACACTGCTATGTTATGACAATGGGAATTCTACAATGTCCTACTGAACATAAGGGCCCGGAACCCTGAGCATTTCAAAACTTAAAAGAGTTCAAGGAACTTATCCGTTACCCCCACATCATAGGTGTATATGAACATAAAATCGATTACTTTGGACCGAAAAAAGGTATCCATCCCTCTAAGCAGAATCTGAAAGAGTGGATAACTTCTCTAACAGTAACATGTTCCGGGCAATTTTTCATGGCCGTCAGACAACAAAACAGATTTTACAGAGAAAACAAAAGCAAGAACAGAACCAGAAAACAAAAACAAAAAAGAAACACTGTCAGCAAAGAACAAGTTTCTGCCATGACACTACTGATTTTAATATCTATATTTGAAGACACCAGGGCCTGGAACCCTGAACTTAACTTTAAAAACTTCTGCAAGATCTCCACCTACACAAATGTGAAGGAATCTGCAATTTTACTTCTACCACACAATATAATAGATATGGGCCCAACATGCAATATATTTCACTTCAGTATCATGCACAGCCGAAAAATCCGGAATTCAAACGTTGAACTCGTTTCAACCGCTTATAACCTGAAAAAGGGTCAACAGTCTAACCCACCAAGCACAATTATTGGTGCAAAATTACACACCTTTCGCTAATTGCGTAGGCACTAACCTAAACAAAAGACAACGAGATTTAATATCGAAACAAGAAAAGACATATAGTGAAGGAATCGCGTTCTGGTTTTGGTTTCTCTATAATGTGCGAAGAATGAAGTTGTGCGAAACGCATAAAATGAGGGTTACCTATAATCTTTACTTGGGATTCCATAGGGGATAGACTCCAGATGATAATGGGACTGATTAGTTCCAGAAGCATTAACTTGCGTTCTGCCGAAGGCATGTAAGGGAAGGCTCTGGAAGCCTCCAGTCCCACCACTGGTTTCAGAAACAGTCGATGATGTCACAGTAGATGATGACTGTGCCATAGTTTGCGATTCCACAGGCTTTCTTGAACGGTTACGGCCGCGGTGCATATGCCGCTCGCAGTACTTGGAGTTGGGGTATGCATCTTTGGAGCAACGCCATTTCTTGCCATCGGTCCTCCGGCATCGTCCCGGCTCCGGATCCACCTTCTTCCCATAGAAGGAACAATACCCCACTGCAAAATAACACTCGAAACTCTTATTCAGCACTAGGTTTCCTTCCATATACAGGAACAACAAAACATGTGCAAACTATGTTCCAAGCTAAAAAAAAACACAACATCAGCAACAATGACAACAACATGATAGATAATAACAATAATGTTTGAAAACTGTATAATCACAGGTATTAGAATATGAATAAAAAATGTACAAAAGTGATCCACTTTATGATTAAGACATTAACAATATCACATGGATGACTAAAGAAATACAGAAGAAAAGGACTTGGCATCACCTTAGAAGAATCTTTCGACAGAAACTACTATAAAAGTAAAAGAAATATATAAAGCTAACCTATGAAGAAGGTAATGTCACCAGAAGAAACCAAACTAAGGAAAGAATTCGAAACATAGAAAATGTTTTTTGGGGGAATTTGTCTCTAAGATATTTGAGGATGAAAAAAAGCAAAAAACAAAAACGATCTTTGTCATGGAAACGTGATTTTAATGAGCAAGAAAAGAGATTATCCCCAAAAACACAACAGTTATTCAAAGTCAATTAATTTAAGGAATGTTTCCCAACCTATCCAGAGGAATTAAAAGCATCAATGAAACATCAAATGTCCATTCATTCAAATGAAAAAACAATAGAAACCCTTTCAAAGGGGAAAAACATTTTTAAAAAATAAAAAAACAACAAAATCTGATTATGATTTTCAAAATACATAGAACAACGTATAAAAAATCCCAATTTTTTTGAACAAGAAAACAACATCATAGTGAAAAAGATTGCTCAAATCAAAACAAAACACACCCAAAGGACCAAAAAAATCTCAGAAAAATAATAATAGTACAAGAGAAATAGAAAAGAGATGGAAAGAAATAAAATCATTTTGGGCTTACCGGTGGGGTGGTGAAAGAACCTATGAGAAATGGACTCAAAGCTCTTCTGAATAGGGAGTACAAGATCAGGTGGCACTGGCAAACCTGCCATCATATACTTAAAGATCAAAGCTTGATGTTCCAGTTCTTGGTATTGTGACACTGTAAACGGTGAAGACCTTATTGCCACCACCCCAGCACCACCACTCTCACCCCCACCGCCACCGTTCATCTCCAACACCACCGAAGAAACTTGTATTTAAAATATATCAAGTCACAAAAAAAGAACAAAGAAGAAGAAAAAACTCACTATGCTCACAACACTCCTTCGTACTATAAAATAACCCACTTTTTTCCAACTTCAAAAGCCTTTTAAAACATGTTTTTTCTAAGACTAGGAAGTAGAAAAAACATTAAAAAAACACGGGGACATAGATCAACAAGAACCTCCATCTTCCAACATATTACCATGTCACCAAGTCTCTTATCTACCTATGCGTTTATATATCTGTTTTGATTTGCTTTTGCTTGCTTTGTTATGTGTTGAGGAAAAAAAGGGAAGGGAGTGTCGGAGAAGGAATCCTCAAAGCCCAAGTTTAGTCTCATCTTTAATGGGGGGAAGACAAAACCCTTTTTTCCTAATAATGATGTTTAGGGTTAATTATTGGATAATAACTCCATGGTTACACTAATAAATAAGATTGAATTTATCAACTAATTGGTATAAGTAGTAACTGTTTGATATTATATAAGTAAGTTTAGAATTTGAGATTTTGTGTATAAAAAGTCTCTGTTAAAAGATTCGTCCATTAAAATTAAATGTACGATATCGGTCAATTTAAATAAATCAAGAAGAAACTTTAAAAATCAGAAGAAAAATAAATAAATAAATGTGGTTGGATTGAATTAGCTAAGCGTTGCTTAATTTTCAGGATGAATTTAATGGTAATAAAGGAGGGGGTGAGTTCCTAAAAAAGTACAAGGGGGGTGTCTGAACCAGAGATGTTGTTTGTTGGTGTTGGGGAGAGGTTGTGTTGTCGTAAGCTGAGGTGATGTATGAGACAGCTTTCGGTAACCAGTCAAATGTGGATAAACAGAAATTATACATACTTTGACATTGCAAATTTATTCCATTTCAATAAAACGACACATTTGAATATTGGTCCCTGTAGAAAAAAAATTGATATTCATCTTAAAAAAAAATTAGATTTGAATAATTTTATTTATAACATAAGTATGTTTTATTGAAAATTAAGAAAAAGTATGATTAAATATTATCTTATAATAATTTTAAAACTATTAAAAAAAACTCATTTTACCAAATAGGGTTGATCTAAGTAGTAAATAGCTTGGTATTGCTTAAACATGTATGGCAAGTTCTAACTAAGATTTGCTAATCATCCATTAATGCGATTAATTAAGTTAAAATATAAAAAAAAATTAATTTTTTTTAAATTTGCCATTTTTTTACGACAAATTAAAAAAATATTTTTTTATTCAAATTCGCCATACTTTTATGACGAATTTACTATCATAATGTTAGTCCGAAAAATATATAATTTTGGGTCCTAATTTGACAAAAAAATAGGATCTAATAGTCCTAATTTTGTCTTTAAGCAAAAAAAAAAAAAAAAAAAAAAGATCTTTTGTGTCAGGACGTGGATTTTAATGGGTTAGAGACTACTCCAGCTTTAAATTGACTGTCATGGTTGAGCAGAAAAAGGAATTTTATGTGTAAATAATTTTAATTTTACCTTTTTTTTACAATTTAATTGGTAAAATTTAGCAAATATGGTAAACTAGGTTTAATTTTAGGAAAATATGATGTTTTGCTCTATATTTTAGGGAATACGACAAAATCTACAGTACTAATATAAATTTGTGTAATTTAAGCTTATGTCACCAGCTGTAGGGTACTGTAAATTTAGTCGTATTCTCTCAAATATAGACCAAAGCACCCTATTTCCCTAAAATTAAACCTAGTTTACCATATTTGTCAAATTTCTCCAATTTAATTTTTACCTTTTCATTTTTAATTCTAGAAAATAATAATTGAAAAGTGGATAATGTCATATTTGATACATGTCTTTGATAAAAGATGAAATGTGGTTTCGTTCAAAAAAAAATATAATATGGTATCTATATTTTTAAATTATCTAATACGGTATTTATATTTTAATAAAATATCTAATGTAGTACGCATATTTTTAAAAGGGTTTTATTTTGATATACAGTCCGTGTAAAATATTTTTACACAACCCTTCTATAAAATCCAAAATCTAAAATCCCAACCCTAACACCCTATATTCTAAACCCTAAACTCTAACCCTAAATCTTAATTTCTAAACCTTACAACCTAAACACCTAAACTAAACTCCTAACCCCTGAATTTGAAATGCATGTGTAAACTTTAATTTATACGGACTATGTATCAAACTTTTTCTCTTTTTAAAATGTCTAATATAATACTTATTTTAAAGGAAAAAACTTTGATACACATGCCGTGTAAACTTTAGTTTACACGCGTCTTTTAGATTTAGGGGTTAAGGTTTTAGTTTAGGGTTTAAGGTTTAGAGGTTTAGGTTGTAGGGTTTAGAATTTAAAGTTAGTGTTTAGAATTTAGTGATGTAGTTTAAGGTTTAGGGTTTAGTTTTTTAGGGTTAAGGTTAAGAATTTGGGTTTTCATAGTGTAAATACACAAGCTTGTGTAAAATTAATTTTACACTGCATGTGTATCAAAGTTTTACCCTATTTTAAAATTAAAAAAAAAACTCAATATAAAATTTAAAAGATGTGTATAATACGCAAAATGAATACCATTAATAAATATAGAACCAATCTACTAAAATTCAACACATGAAAAAATCTTTTTTCCAAAGTAGTATATCAGTCTCGTCATTTCATTTTGCACATTTGCATTATTAATCTCATCAATACCTATCGCTTCAATCCATTGAAAAAAAACAGGGTAAAGTATAGTTATGGGCAATATTACATTTGGGTCACCCAATTATTAAAAGTTACACTTGAGTCATTCGATTATGGGTAAGATTATATTTGGGTCACCCAATTATTAAAGGTTACATTTGGGTCACCCTTCATATTAATATATATATATATATATATATATATATCAATTTAGTCATTTTTCTTCCAAATTACTTTTATACCCTCGTTAACACTAGAGTACATCATTTGGAATCATTAACTAATCTAATATGTAAATTGATATATATATTTTAAATATGAAGGTTGACCCAAATGTAACCTTACCCACAATTGAGTGACCAAAATGTAACTTTTAATAATTAGGTGACGCAAATGTAACATTACTCATAATTGAGTGACCCATGTTGTAGTTTACCCACAATATACTCCAACACACTACATATAAGCAAATAAGTTATTTACATATTTCGGGATTCTTTTTGTTTTTGCATAATATTATAATATATATGTAAATTTATTAATTTTTTAAAAAAATTGTGTATAATTTTCATTGATTGATTTGAAAATCGCATGGAATTAATTTATTATAATATATGAGGGACTCTATAGGAAGGAATGAGTACTTCTAGTAGGTCTAGAACCCATGACGTAAGAAAATATAAGAAAATAACGACGATCAACTTGGTTAATCAGCCAAATGTCCTTGTTAATTAACTCATTTATTTTAATAATACACACAATAATAATAGTTCACATATTATATGAGATATTTTATCAAAGTATAAAAATCATATTGAACATTTTATCAAAGTACATATATTGTATCTCGCATATTAAAAAGTAAGAAGTTCAACCCTAGTTCGATTTCAAGTTCTTTGTATAGAGAGAGTTGTTATGAGAGATCATTTTCTCTCTTTCTTACATTGTTCAACTTTAAATTTATTTTGAAGTTTATTTTGACAATTGTATGAGTGCGAAAGCACATACAATTTGTTATATGATTTGATTTATTTCTCCTTCATTGTTACTTATATTTTGTTGTTTCGACTTTTAAGCAATGTGTTCACATGTGATAAAAAATAACTTATTGTGGTTTGCATCTTATTTCGAGAAGGTAAGATCAACACATTGTTAGTTAGTGATTAGATCAAGGGTAGATCGAGAGGCTATTCTTGCTATTGCCTTAGTGGGGGTATGTTAACTCTTTAGTAGAGATACTAGGTGTAACCCCTAAACTCGGCCCCCAAAAGGGCAAATATAGGAAGTCGTAATTGAAATTTAACCCTCAAGAAAATCAATTTTAAAAATTATACTTTAATTTAAAATAATAATAATAATTTAAAATAACGTTTTATAATTCATAAAACTCAAATGTCTTAATAATATTCAAAAATTAAATAAAACAACTGAATACAAAACTCGTAGAGTACTAAGTCGCCTAAAGCCTAAAGATATCTGTAAGATAAACTTATAGGGAGTAAGCTAAAGAGTTTAGTGTGTCTCTAAAGATATCATTTGTGATCACACTCGATAATTTCTATAATAATCCTTGTGGGATCGATACTTGGCACACTCTACGTGGCCACTCTATTACTTGGTACGACGTGTATGCTTATACTATTGTGCTCACATCTAGCACGCATCATATAATTACACTTTAACCCAAAATTTTTCATATATACATGTTGGCCCAATAATTTTCAAAATTACACTTCAAACCCATGATTTTTGCAAGCTTTGTAATTTAGTTCTAAAGTGAAAATTTAGGGTTTTATAAGTTATGGCAGGCTTCCTGTTGTGGTTGAGTGTGAAATGTTTTTTGTGTGTGATTTGTATGATAGTTGGAGCATGTTAGCCAAGACTCAAATTGCATAAAAGTATATAAGAATCTTATTTGAGTAATTGATAAGTTGATTCCTTGAATTAGGTCAATGTACGTTAATCGCGATAAAACCATTGCATGGTCGATTATATTTATAAGGTGAAAAGTTTTAATTTAGTATAATAATTAATATTTGGTTCCAACCTCAAATGTAGCATATCCTACTTGTGTACAACTATTAGACTGGGTAGGGGGTTACAATGTTATTCTTTTCTCTCAACCTATATGTGCATTACATGTATCATGTTGTATTGTCGAGTATTTGTGTATTATTGAGATTTTTAAGCTCGACGTTCAATTATTTTTCAATAAGCAGATAATTATATTGTGTTGAGTCAGGACACCAACATTACTTAAGAGTTTCAACTACATCCGTGTCAGAGTACAATACTATATCTCTTTAACATGTCATGTATTATTAGTAGGACCCTTGTATATTAAGGAACTCCTCCTTTATAAATTGCTTTGAAACTTTAGGTTATTGGTTCTTAGTTATCAATATCATTTCGTCTCTACTTAGGTTTAAGATTTTAAAGTTCAAAAGCTTTGTTAGAATGCTCTAGTGACTCGATGTGGTACTTCTAAATCCGTCCGATCTTTCAAGATCAGGTTTGAGATATTAAAGATACCATCATCGTCGTCAATCACTTTCTCATTGTTTTTAGAGCCAACAAAATAGTAAAATAATTTGTCTTTGAACAATACTTTATTAAACTTCTAATGTGTGTTTTGGTTGATCTAATGACTCTCCACACTTATTCGGAGGATCAATAGCATTTGGCAAGGGGAGCAGTATGAGCGACCGCGCAGGCTCCCACCTTTATAATTTCATAGATTTTTTAAGTGACAATCTAGTAAATTAGTAGTTGGCCTTTTATTTTTAGTTGTATTTATGGTGTTTTCTTAACAAACAATGATTTTTTGAGAAAATATCATTTCATTAATTAGCCATAAGAGACATCATGTAAAACAACTGAGGCAATACAAGATGGACAATCATGAAAAAATCAGACATGTAAAGTACAAGATAAAGCCCATTGTGCTAAAGAGTGGGCACCCTGATTGGCCGCACGACGGACAAACTGAACTGTCATATTCGGAGTTCACTAAAGAGTTTGACATATCTCTTAAAGCAGCAATCCAGTAACAAAAATATCCAAAGAGGGTGAATTGAGAGAACCAACAATATTGGTCGCGTCCCATTCACAAGTACCGAAGGCCAACCTTCTTCTACAGCTAACGTGATGTCTGCGATGAATGCTTGAGCCTCGACTAAAGCACTCTCTTAAGAAACATAAAGTGGCCGAGCGTGAGTCGCTACAACTAGACCATTATGGTCATGCGCCATGATCTATATAGCTGTCAGACCGGCATGCGATGCATCTACTGCTCCATCAACATTTATTTTTAATAGTACCAGGTGGAGGCTTACACCACATAGAAGCATCCGACGATATCGGTGGAGGAAGAGGAGAACCAAAAGCTGAGATGAATTCATTCTGAAGGCTTTTTGCATTCATAACAATCATATCCTTCGGTTGTAAAATTTATTTACGAACAAACACATTTTGCAAGTTCTAAATATTTCGTAGTAGCACAATTAGGCTAGTAAAGTCTTATGCAGTGAGGAAGGGAATAACAGCCTCCAACCATTCCTTACAACTAGTTTCAGTTGCCTGATACAGGCGAGCGGTAAACCCAGCCATAGAGAGAATGTCTCTAGCCTCCAAACAATTGCAGAAAATATGCAAAGAAATTTTCTCCTCAATCCCGCAGATTGGGCACAAACCAGGTCCAAAATCTGTAATACTCAATTTTTGTCCTAAAGGTAGTGCATCATGGCCCAAACGCCACCCAAAGATTTGAATCTTTGGCAAAGTTTTGATTGCGTCAATTGCCTTCCAAAACGTCTCAGGAACAACATGAAGACTATCAATATTACGGAGTCAAAAATACCCTGACCTTGTAGAATATACCATCAAAAAATGATTAGCCCAAATCCGGACATCGCCAACCATAAGGGAGATAGGACAATTCAAGATAGCTTCTGTATCCACAAGTGAGAAAATGGCACGAACTTTCGCCACATCCCATTGAGGGTGTCCCGATATCATGAATTCACCACATACCAATGGTCGATCAAAATTATCTAAATAGGTAGACGAAAAAACAATTTGCTTGGTGCCTCCCTAGGGAGCTGCATGGATAGGGGTTTGGCTATCAATGCCAACTCTATAAAAATAGCCAGATTTAAACATCGAGTTAGCTTTGAACAAGCTACGCCAATCATACGAGGGTCAATCTCCAAGCTTTGCAGTAAACAAATCGCTATTAGAAAAATATTTAGCTTGTAAAACCCTGCAATAAAAGAATTTGGAGTGCACAACATACGTCAAATCTGTTTATCAAGGAGGAACAAGTTAAAGCTCTTCAGATCCCGGAAACTCAATCCACTAGTCGCCTTGGGCTGACAAAACTTGGACCACGCAACAAAAGCTCAACCCCTATCATGAGGTTTTCCAGTCCACCAGATGTATCGCATAAAAAAAACAATATTATTAATGAGGCTGCCTGGCAATAAGAAACATGACATCACGTGTGTTGGTAATGCCTGGGCTACCGACTTTAGAAAAATCTTACGGCCACCGTATGACAATAGACAGTTAGACCAGCTTGTAACTCGCTTATTCACTTTGTCCCTTAAATAGCCAAAAACCCCAATCTTGTTTCGGCCTACAATTAATGAATATAATGTGCTTGATACATCTCAACCATATTTTATGATTTATTAATAAAATATTAAATTAATTGTTCAAATTAATGGTATATATTTTTATTTTATAGTGCACAATTTTGAGTTTTCGATCAAAGCCCTGAAAATGTCTAAGACAATGTACGATTATGCGGAGAATCATATTCACGTAAACGGACCTTCTTGACACTACTGCTGTTTCCTTAGAGACTTAATAAACACAACATTAAATGATTTTTTTGCATACGTACTTATTGACCGATTGACATCTAAGTTACCCCACGTTTAATTGCATCATTTATTTATAGATGCAAAATTTGGTGAGACAGATTTATCCCCTTAACTTACTCACTGGTTTTATGTACTTTAGTAGTTTTTTTAAGGTTTGTTTTTATAAATTTAATCTTGAAATTAATAAAAGTACATTAATATAATTTGATTATATATATATATATATTTTCAAATCCAACTCGAATAATTTAGGAGCAAAGCAGTCAATAATTAAGATAATGAGTCAAAATCAAGACATAAATTTTAGGGGGTTATAACTTATAAGAGAAAGGCCTTAAAAAAGAAGTTTGGTAGTTAGGAGGCAGCCAGCTATCTGATGGGGTGAAAACAGAACAGAAAGAGCTTTGAAGAAGTTAAGCCACCACACCATGAAATGTTTACATCTCTTTCCTTTCTCTGCCACACATTCACGTGATGACATGAACTAAAGGCAAAAGTGTGTGAGAGGTTGAGGTCTCAATTCCCACAAACACCTCATAACTCATAAGCCTAGCTGGTACTCACTCCCACAACAACGTCGTTTCAGGCACTCAACTCTAAGGATATATCAATTTTGCCACTAAACTTTAAACAGTTTTATTTTTGCCACTGAACATTTCGGACATCGCTGACTGTGACTGACCACCATTAACGACAAGATCAATATCAAAATGTTCGTATGTCACTCTGCTTTCTTCTCCTTAGATTAATTTTTACGAAATCCACTCAAAATCGATGACATTAAAAAAAAATCACCATTTTAAGGGTTTGAGAGCTATCTCGGATTTGAGGGGCTTGGGGGTACTTGTTCGCAAATTTGAATGGTAAAAAACATTCTTTTAAGAAGACGAACAACATACCTCGAAATTAGCCTCATCGGACGATCGTCGGAGGATATTGAAATATTAACACATATGGCATTTTGAAAGATTTTCGTCGATTTTGAGTGAAATTCGTAGAAAGTTAATATGATGAGAAGAAAGATGAGCTAAATGCAAACATTTTGGTATTGATCTTGCATCTAATGATGATTGGTGACGGGCGCAATTGGCCAACAACGACGACTAAAATGTTCAGTGGCAAAAATAAAATTATTTTAAGGCAAAATTGATAACCCCTAAAGTTCAATGCCTAATACGATGTCGTTTTGGGCATCAATAGGCAATAGCCACATCGAAAATGACATCATTTTGGCCACGTCGACATCCGTCATACATGTCATCACGTCATTATCGAGTTAACAGTCCAATAGTATAATTGAAGCTAAAACTAAGATTTAGTGTTATAATTAAACAACTTGAAAGTTCAATGTATAAACTATACAACTCCTAAAATTCAATAATATCCAATGTAGTTTATCCACAAAAATATATTATATTATATTGAACGATTATTATTTTTTAAATGGTTTTTAAAGAAATAACTATTTAGATGTAATGATTTGCATAAAAAATATTATTTTTCTCTAAATCGATGATGCCTATACCTAAAAAATCAATGGCCAAAGCCAATTCTCAAAGCAACCATCATTGTTTCTTGAAACCCCTTTTGAGACCACTCTTACAAATTATTCCCATGGAACTCTCCCTAGGAACTCAAATACGATAAATTATATTATGGGTCATTCCCGTCACGTTATTCATGGGACTAACCAATAAAAATCATCATCTCATTATTTTTTTCCATGTCATATTTTTATCAAATGAACTGCAGTAAATATAAGTGAAGATTCACTTGGTAAAAATATGACATGAAAAAAATAATGAGATGGGTGATTTTTATTGGTTGATCTCATGGCTGACGTGGCGGGAATGACACATGATATAATTTCTCTAAAAGAATACAAAATCCAAGTATTTTTCAAATATTGTATTAAATTACGTCCAAATTTTAATTTGTATACCTTGTTTCATTTACATATATTTATCATTATTTTTGTTAAATTCTCCATAATTCTTACATATTTGATTCATTGGTTAATTTATTTTGATCTAAATAATTGAATCAATTTGACTCGTATTATCACATTTATGGACGGACTTACATAGCCCCTTTGGGGAGTGTGCCCCAGATTCTTTTACTAAAAAATATAATAGGGATTCTGCCTATTTAAACATTTAATTTTTAATTCATTTAAACTTTGTCCCTTAATCTAAATCCATACATTCGTCCCTCATCATTCTAATATTAAAGTTAGGTTAGTATTTTTTTTTAAATAGAGTTGAGTTAGGTTTGCCAACTCCATCTTACTTGCAATTACCTTTGTCTCTACTTTTATCCTATTACTAATATTAGTACTTGCTTGTTGTTAGTAAGATATAATATCATAGAAAGAATAATGTGAAAATAATTGTATGGGAATGGCAATCTTAATTTGCAAGGAACAATCTTTCTCTCTCTTGAATAATATATATAAAGAGCTTTTTAACTTTTAACAACATTTGAAGTTTTCTTTTTTAACTCGTAGAGTGATCATAGTGATAAAGGACGATGTATTTCATTAAGGTGACCTGAGTTCGAATACTATGTGTGCACAGTGTGTGTGCGTTATTAAATGGCTAAAAAATAAATATATACTATATTGTAATTACACCAGCATATTAAAAAACATTTAAAGTTTTGATAATTTCACATTCGTACACACATATATCTTTAAACCATTAAATCTATTACTAAACTTTAAAACATAACCATAAACGCTAATTATTTTTTATCAACAATTAAACTTTCTTGTGTTGTGAAATGTGTAAGATGAAAATGATGAAAGATACAAAGAAAATGGGATATTGGTTGGTATCTTAATTATTGCAATAGTGGGTATAATATAACTATATAACCTTCCATTTTTAACACTAGTTATCTGATTATCCGTTAAATTCTGTCTTACTACATGATAATATTTTGATTTAAAATTTTAAATAAAAAATTATTGGTTTGAAATATCTTATATCTGAATATATATGCATGTTATTTAGATTTTTATGCAAATGAAGTCATAAAATGTACCACACAGGTTGATGCACAATAACATAAAAAAGTAATGAAAAAAATAATAAAAAAATCCATACATATGTATGGTTATAATTAATGTATTGAAAAATAATAATTTATTGAATCTCAACCCACGAAAAATTTGTTAAAAAACAATACAAATTAATAAATTTTAATAGTACAAATTAATAAAAAATTGAACCAAGAAAATAATAAAATTAAAAAAGCATGTTGTTTGGTCTAATAGCAAGTAAAAGTTCACTCCAAAATCTAGATCTAATGTGTAAGTGTGCATGTGTATGCATTTATATATAAAAATAAAAATAATAAATTTATAAAAAAAAATCCTGCCCCAAGATTTGGTCAGTTAACTGTTCTGCAGGTTTCTAATAAGTGCAATAAGAATTTAATTCCTCCAAGATTAATTTTTACAGTGCATATGTTCTAAAGGAGATAAATCTATATGATTTTTTCTTTTGTTTTCTAAAATGTTTATTAGAGCGAGTTTAATAATTAATTTTTTATCTACAGTAAGGAAGGGGTAGACTCTACTGCTGACCCAGTGAACATATATTATGACGGATTTTGTATACGAAATTTAAAGTATTCACAATTTTCTAAGTTCGTAAATTAAAACCAATTGCATTTAAAAATATTTAAATTCAATTAACGACATTAATTTAAGTGGTAAGCAGTTTTATTTCGTTTAAGTATGTATTGTGTATGTAGAAGACCCCTGTTAGGAGACCTACTCACCAAAATCAGATGTGCGACGCATATTAACCCGAATTAATCATGGTAAAGTCCTGAGAACCAAAAAGTGCAACAGATTGTCAACCAAATTAAGGCTTAATAGACCCAAAAATAACTATTAGAATATATTATATTAGATCAAGAGAAATAGGTCAACATGTATAGAAATTAATATTTAAAAAATAATGAAAAAACTAGAAAAATTTTAACGAAACATTTATACTTTTTCTAATAACATTTTTAAAAAAATTGATATATAAATAAGCCTTGTTAAATAATATGATTTTATAAAATCCATGATATAAAATAAATAAAACACAAATCGATAAATATATAAAAATTAACATTGAACTAATTATTTTAAAATTTACAAATAAAACTTTTTTTTAAAATACAAATAAAACTTAAATTATTTGTTGAAAAGTTTTAACTGATTGTTTCTTATGGGCTGTTCGAATATGGATATTGAAGAGCGACAAAGATCCAGAAACACAGTCCAAAATCCAGATAATTAATTTCGTTTGACATTTATACCCCCGAAGTATTTCCCGCCAAAACATTAAGAGAAAACTCCCCCCAAAAAAGAAGTCGTAAACCCTAGAAGCGGCAGAAAAATTCATCTAAAGTCTATCAAAACGACCGAAATCGAAATCAATGGCTCCCTCTTTAACTGATGATTCGCTTCCTTCAACCATTGATGAAGCCTTCACCGAAAATAATCTCCAGGTTCCTTTTCTGTGCTTGTTTCTGTATGTTATTTTCCAGTTTTTTAAAGAGACAATTTATACTTTTTTCCCGTTTGATTCTCTGAAAAAAAAAGGATTTTTTTCACGAAAACAAACACACATTGCATGTATTTCACCGTCAAAAATACGAATTTAGTTAACTTTGAAGAGATTGAGATTTTTGAATTGATTTATTAACTACAATTCCTCCAAAAAAAACATGGCAGCCGTTTTTTGTTCTTCAAAAAGGATCGTCACGAAAATCAGATAGAAAATCATCAGGAACAGGAAGAACAAGAAGGAGAATCGATTTGTCTCCAGCATCACCCAAGAATTCCGCGAGTCTTGAAGACGAAATGGAAGATGAAAACGTGAACTTCAGAATGGAAGCCTTTGAATTTGTTTGGTCAAAAATTGAATCAACCATTAAAGTAGGTTAAACAATCCTAGTTTTTCTTTCTTTCTTGTACTTTCATTCTTTCTTTTAAAAATTGCATAGCTTTAATCGCAGGGTGTTTTGAGAGATATTAATACTAACGTGTTTAATGAAATACAAACTTGGGTGCATCAATCTTTCAACACAATCAGATCACTTGGGACTCCCGATTTCCCTGAAGCTACTCAATCATTTCCTATTATAACTGATGCTATTTCTAAAAGGCTATTTACCGGGCTTGTTCTCACTAGTAAGTTTTGTATTTGCTACTTTTAGTTTAATGTTTGGTTGGACTAATTGCCCTTACCTTTTCTAATGCTGCTAAAATTATTTGGTTTATGTTGTTGGGTGCGCAATGCATGCTATAAATATTTGCCCTTTGCAAGAACTATTCTTTATTCTAATGCTGCTAAAATTAGTTGGTTTATGTTGTTGGGTGCGCAATGCATGCTATAAATATTTGCCCTTTGCAAGAACTATTCTTTATTCTAATGCTGCTAAAATTAGTTGGTTTATGTTGTTGGGTGCGCAATGCATGCTATAAATATTTTCCCTTTGCAAGAACTATTCTTTATAGTGTATTATTGTTGGCAGAGAATATGGAATTTGTCGACGATTTACTGACATTTGAAGAGCTTGGCAAACACTTGAAATCTCAAGGATACCATGTTGCTAACCTTTCCTCACTTGACTTTACTGCCAAAAATGGAGTCGGTGGTTGCCTAAGAAGTTTATTAAGACAGTTTTTAAAGTCTACTTTGGATGTAAGTACTGGTTACTGTGTTCTTTGGCTGTTGAACAAGAATTTACTTGCAAGGCTTTGTAACTTGTGCTTGTTCTTTATTTCCCTTTTTGTTTGAACAGCCAGCTGACATATCAATCTTAGCATCATGGTATAGAGAAGAAAACTACAATAGACCAGTGGTTTTGATTATTGATGATATTGAGCGTTGTTGTGGGTCTGTCCTATCTGATTTCATCCTTATGTTAAGGTATTGCAGCACATCCTGTCATTCTTTTTCACCTAAAGGTCCTAAATTATCTCTTTATCATTTGCTTATCTACTCAGATTCTCCTTTTGCTCAGGATCAGTTTTATCATACTACATTATGTATCTTTCTGAAACCAGAGTTTTCCTTGTTCTTGATACTTTTGACGCTAGGTCTAAGTTCGCTTTACTATTTATCTGATAGTTTAAGTGTTGCTTGTTATGAGTTTTAGGATTAAGAGCCTTTTATCCAATATCATGTTACTTTCTTACTTTTATATCAAAATATATACCTAACATCAGTCATTATTATTTGCTTTTATATCCAAACTCATTTTCTAAATTTTTTTGGAAGTGAAAAGTAGTACTAATAACAACCAAATCACACTCATCTCATCATGAATAAGCATATGCTCTGCTGTTCATATTTGCATATTATCTAGTTCTTTGGCTATTATACTCTTTTAAGGATTTGAAATACAGATTTTTTTGAAGTGGTTCCTATTCATTTTCATATTTGCATGTAGTTTGAGGTATGTTGCTACCTTATTGAACTTGCCTTTCTGTTTCTGATCAGTGAATGGGTTATCAAGATACCAGTTATTCTAATAATGGGGGTTGCAACAACTCTTGATGCCCCAAGAAATATTCTTCCTTCAAATGCTTTACGGTGCTTGTGCCCTTTTGAGTTCACCTTGGGAACCCCAGCTGAGAGAATGGATGCAGTTGTTGAGGCTGTTCTTGTGAAGCCTTGTTCTGGGTTCAGTATTGGCCACAAGGTAGCGGTTTTTATGAGAAACTACTTTGTAAACCAGGATGGAACTCTAACATCATTTATTAGAGCTTTAAAGGTTCGTAACTCTTTTTGGCATAAATATAAAAGTCCATTCTTTTTTCCATTTTTGCAGTGTTGCTGCTAATTTCTTGTTACTTAGGAGGTTTTTTTCAGATAGCATGCACTCAACATTTTTACATGGAGCCACTGAGTGTCATTTTACATGAATTCATTTTTGAAGAGGATAACTCGGTTAGTTTCTACATATTCTCTGACAAGGCTTTAACTTGTGCCTTTTCAACAGTAATGTATTGTTAATTTTTGAATTTTCTTTAATCTCTCACGAGTTATATTTTAGCCTTATCATTTGTTGTCTTTATGAATAACCATGTACCCGAATGTTCAGATTTGCACATTATTTAGTTCTTTGGCTATTATACTCTATTAAGAATTTGAAGTACGTTTTTTTTTGGAAGTGATTCCAATTTAGCATTAATTGCATGTAGTTGGAGGTTTGTTTCTACTTTTATCTCTCACAAGGCTTTAACTTGAAACTGATGTTTGCACTACTTTGTGGTTTAAAAGTCTGTTTTTACTTCTGTTTAAATCTATGAATCAAAGGCTTTATTGCTCTTCTATTTTGTTGTTATAGGTGTTAGAAATTGAGCAGTATGGATTATCACCAGAAGTAATGTGGAAGCATGTTTTTGACCTCCCATCCTGTCAGAGGTATTTTCAAATACCAACAATATTACTTTTGTTGCGTTTCTTGTTTATGTAAATATTGTTGAATAGAGGAGTAGTTCACTGATGAGTTTCCAGATCTGCAAGCAGGGTTACAGTGAACAAACAGACCAGTGAAAGCCTGGCCAATGCTTTTTCTGAATTGAAGAGATTACAAAATCAGTGGAGAGCTGTGGTTTTGGTGAGACTTAGCTTCTGTGCCTTGATGTTTTGACATGAATTGTGATAGTTCTAACATTTTAAGGAAGGCCTTTTTTTCAAATTGTTAGAAGAAAATCCTTTGTTTTGTTGTCCACTTTGTGTGGTATTGCTTGCAAAGCAATTAGACCTTAACCGATGATACAATTGATGTTTAAATGTTAGTACTGGCATGGATTTTCAATTCCTTATTATTTAATCTAACTATAAGAAGCTTAAAACAAAATTGACTTGATCTTGATTAAGACCATTGGTCAGATCAGAGATGTTAACTATTTGGCATTATGTTGAAGCCATTGGCATATCATATTGAAGGTTATTTCAACAATAATAAAGGGCTTAATTTTTGGGTAAATTGATGGTTTCTGAGTTGAAGTTTTGGTTTGAATTACTTCCCTTCTTTTAAAATCCCGCTTGGCTTTATGATTCCACCTTATTCTTCCTTGTAGTACAATTTTTATTGCCTTCATCCTTTGATTTGGCTAAACGATCATGTCATACAGCTAATTTCTTTTTTCTTTCTTGACATATCATACATTGTAGTGCCTGTATGCAACTGGAAAGGGTGAAAAAGTCAGGCTGCTAGATTTATTCTGTGAGGCAATCGATCCTGATTCACACAACCAAAGAGAATTTGATACTCACATGAAATTAGAGAAAGATCCTGTTGTATCTCCTAGTGGAATTAAGGGAGGTGTTATCTGTGAGGCAGTTCGTTTGGTGAGGTATGTTTCAAATTCTTTATAATGATCTTCAGTTGCAGTTGCCCCTACAGATGCTACTGTAGGTTTTCTATGGGAACATAGCTAAAAAAATGTTTCTCAATGCTCAATTCACTTGAGTTTGGTTCTAGTTTCTACAATCTAAATGCGTGACCAGTTCCCAACAAATTTCAACCTCTTTTTTTCTTGCCATTCATTTAGTTTTATAAAATCGTTTTGGTTATTCTATTTCTAGTTACACTCTAAATACGATTAGTAAGGGTAAATAAATAAATTTTAGAAACTGGAAAACATGATTTCCCAATGTATTTAAGTTGGAAACCAGTTAATAACAATTTTCCATTTTTAAAAAATGGTTAAAGTACACAAATAGTCACTAAACTATGCTGAAATAATCTTTTTGGCCGTTGAACTTTCAAAAGTTATTAAACTTTTGATTCCGCTGCAAAATGGTCCCTACTAGTGATAAATTTTGATAGGTTTAAGGATTATTTTGCAACAACTTGATAAGTTTAATGGCCATTTTATAAAATTTGAAAAAAATTTAATGACAATCTTGTAATCAAATCAAAAGCTTAATGGCCATTTTGTAACTTTTGAAGGTTTAGTGGCCAAAAAAATCATTTCAACATAGTTTAGTGACCATTTGTGTACTTTTACCCTAAAAAATTGAAAAATAAGAGACTTCATATTTAGTCTTTTTCCTTTTTTTGTTGATCAGGTATAATGTAAACATGGAAATAGGCTCAAAATTTCTTGCTGTTGATTACTTGGTAGTAGTTTTCACATTTCACTTATTCGCTTTTCTGAAGTTTAAATTCTTTTAGCGCTCTTTCCACCGCAAAACTTGGCGAATGGCTAAAGATATGGAAAACCTTACCACTGACGTCGTTGAGGTACGATACTGCATGAAGCATTGATCGATACAGATAACAATTATATCTCTATAAGTTGATACTTTTCCTAGAAGAGTAGTTATTCTTCAAATGCTTGCTTATAGTGAAATATTAACATGATTTATCTTTCTAAAGAAAAGGAATGTTTTCTGACTTCGTATTGCTTATACCAGTGACACAGCTATATTATAATCAAAGTGGTTGGCTCTGTTAGCCGTAGATTTGTGTTTTATATCTATATCCATATTGATTATCTTGATAATAAATTATTATTTGTTCGTTTTAACTTCCATCCATAGAAGCTTAAGATGCTTGCTTAGTTTTAAAAAGCGCGCCTAAGGTGCTGGGCGAAGGGAGGCGCGGAGAAAAACACTTCCACCACCGGAGGCGCAGGGAGGTGTCGGGAGGCGCGCGCTTTTCGAAAGGCGCTGGGCGCGACGCTTTTTGCGTCTTTGGGTTTCGAACGGCGATTGGATGCTGGATAAGATTAAACTAAGAATTGCAGAAGATTAAGAAAAATTGCAGGAAAAGAATGGAATTTTGGATTGAAGGCAGCTCAAAAACGAGAGAAGATAAGAGAGAACGGCGGAATTTTGTTTTATTCAACACAGTGAAGCCCTAGTATTTTTTTGGGGGGTTTAACCCATTACATGAAACGGTGCTTTTAGGCAAAAAAACTAAAAACATAAACTAGAACCTATAAACACGTGTATCAGGTTATAATTCTTTTTTAGGGTTTTAACCCTAGTGCATCAGGTTATAAACCCATTACACGCAAGTTGGTGAGGTTGACTAAGTCAACAAATTATTTAAATACTAAGCAAAATGGTAAAATTGGGGATTAGCCTCAAATCCTTTAGGGTATTTGATTTGACCCAAGACTATAAAAATCCCAAGACCCTAAACATAAATCACAAATTGCCCCCAAATATATTATATTTTTCTTAGTTTTCAAATAATAATATATTATAATTGAATTGTTTTTAAATTTTTAATTAATTAGAGTTTTATTCATAATAATTTTATAA